>JAOBYH010111100.1:0-28851 GCA_025403525.1 Umimayanthus kanabou
CCCCCCACCCCCATATCACACCGTGATTAACTATAAGATTGAGATTCATTTTTATTTCGCACTATTTATATAATACTAATTTATATCAAACAATATGTACAAGCAAGAAATGAAAGATATTAGCGTGATAGATAGTGCGATGAATGTGCGTAGTGACTGAAGTAGCTGAAAGCTTTCGAGTTGGTCACTACCACAGGTGTTTAAGTCTGACAAGGGAAGAAATTTAATGGGAAGGAAAGCAAACTAACAGACTACCAAAAGGAGAACGAAAATTCGAGATTGAAAGTGAAAGAAGCTTAGATTCTGTTTGAATTTGCTTAAATAGTACTGATAATCAAAAAGAAATAACTTATAGTCGTTTTTGAATCTCTTGTGAGGCATAGTAAGAAAAAGTAAGAAGTATTTATCACAAATTGCATGTAATTCGATAACTTGCAGTAGCCCTTTTTATAAGATAGAAATGTAAAGAGCTAGTCATAGTTGGAAAGCAGCAAAAAACTGGGGGATTTATTAAGAACGTGACTTTGGTAAAGTTTTCTAACAACAACAAGAATTACAGAGAATGTATGAATTTCATTTGGGCGTGCAGGTTTGCACGTCCACGCGAAATTACTATACATTATCGCCTAAAGTTTTGTTTTTCAAAATATTTCAGTGCTTGAGATAAGGCCCCTAAATTTTCGCTGTTTACTTTCTTTGACTATCTCTTTCCATTCCTGACCTTTTAAAAGTTCTAAATGTGTGTTTTAGATTGACATGGAATCCATAACAAAGGTCTGTGTAATTCCAAGAACATTTCTTTCTATAATAAATTTTTAAAGTAGAATCGTACATTAACTTTTTGTTGTTAGCTAGATTTGTTCGTTTTAGTTTAAAACATCCGTGTATTTAATTTAGTTTTGGACAACACCCCCCCCCCCCCCTGCACTGATGGGGCTATACCGCATAAATAGTATATATTGTATTGTTGTTATAATGGTATGAAAATATCGTAAAAATCTTTTTATCAAAGCAATAATATAAGAGTCGAGAAAATGTTACGAACACCTGATGACATATTTTGGTGAATTTACTTACCTTTGTAAAACGAGTTGTTGTTTCGCTCTTGGCCATCGGACGATGGCAAACTGTGTATTGTATGTTGTTTGTTTGTTTTATCTCCAGTTGATTCCGTACCAGAATTAGGCGTTTGCGTGTTGTGTCCGCTTCCTGATTGGCCTTTTTCACGACTGCTATTTGTTGATAATCTAGCCTTTTCTCTTACGACATCTGTGGAATTAACTTCTTTGAATCCAAGATTGCTGAAGGCGATTGTGGGTTTTTCTGTGTTGTTTCTCCGCAATAACGTTTTACGATAAAGATCTTTCATCTCAGCAAAAATGGTTTTTACTTCTAGTAATATGGCGTTTTCTTCTGTTTTATTTTGGGGTGCACTCGTAGTGTTAAGCGTTCTCTCAGGGATTGAGGTATGGTTGGCGGTTGAGTTTTTAGCTATTGCTGTATGGTTAGCTGTCGAAACTTTTGAACTGTTCAAATGTTTTCTTTGTTCAACTCTTGCTTTACGAAGGTCTTGTACTTGTTGATAAATATCTTTAACTAGTTCATATAGTGATTCATTACCACGTTCTTCTGTGTGTTTGCTATTTGTCATATTAACAACTGGTCGAGTTATTTCACGGTGTCCCACAATATGCGTAGTCTGAGTTGGAGAAGTAGTAATTTTTTCTGGACTATTGCTCTTTTCTGCGTTGTGAAACAATCCTTTACCAGAAGTAGGAAATGTAAGTAGAGTATCGTTTTTATGTTTCGCATTTGGTTTTATTGTAATTGTTTCAACAGTTTTGTTTTCCGCCCTGACCTCATATATATCTTGGAGTTGATTAAATAAGGTACCAATCCTTTTAAGCAACAATTCGCCGCGATTCCATGTTGTTGGGTGCAAAACCTTATGTTGCATCTCAGGTTCCGTGTGAGCCGTAATAGCTTGCTCGCCTTCTTGTTTATTGCCATCTGTTCTTACACTCTGATGCGTTCTGTAACTGTGGTGTTGAATTAAGTTCTGCTCTCTTGTGGGGTAGTAATCGTCAACTACTTCTTCTACTCCAGCTTCTCCATGCAGAGGTTTTACAATCAATTTAACTCTCTGGCCTAGATGTTGGTGGCCTTCATAGATATTCTTCTCCGTCGGGCGTTGGTGTGCGTGGTGCATCTGGGAGGGCACTTTTGTGGTTGTTTTGTGTACATTGTCATCGATTACTTCTTCCACGATCTCGGGGTTCTTTTTTTTTTCATTAGGGTTAATGTACACTCGCTCTATCCTATGTTGTTTGCGCCTGTGTTTCCATCTTGAAGGTTTCGAAAAGTCGTGAGAAGCCAAAGACTGGGGTGTATTTCTGAACAAAGCTGAAACACTAGGAGTACTCATGTAATTATCTTCTGTCAAGCGTATCGCCTGTGCCCGCCTGCCATGTAAATGTTGCCCTCTTACTCCTGGTAATGTTTCTATTTCATGATGCACGGATGAGTCTGTTGTCGGTATGGCTATTGTAGAAAGGTCATCTTCATCAATAGTCTCTTCAACGTTCGGCTTATCTATATCTTTTTTGTCCTTGTCCACAGGTCTTTTCACATTTTTATGCCTTATTTTCAATCCTGAAGATGTAACAGGTGCAGGTGCAGAGGAAGGTACATCATCAAGTTGTTTGTCTTGCTGTGTTTCTCCCTTGTAAATAACGTGTTGTTTTTCTATCTTTTGTTGAATCACCTTTTTCTTTCCAGGAGGAGTTTGGATTTCACGGTGAAACGAGTAATGAGTTGTAGGAGTTGGTTCAGTTGTTGATGTACGAACATTTCCCTCAGCATATTGTTGATCTTTATTACTATTGGTCTTCGTGTTTGTGATTTGCTCTAGATTCCAAGGTTTAGCCCTGTTGCTGTTGTATCGAGACCTTTGAACCTTGCGATGCTCCATCGAATGCGTAGTTGGAGTGAGAGATGTTGTGGGAAATTGATCGGCATTAACCTCTTCAACATCTGCTGTGTGTTTTTCCGTTTGCTGCTGCACCTTTATCAGTTTCTTTTCTTTATCATGAGCACGACTAGAATTCGGGTTGGTTGGGTTTCGGTATTCATGGTATGTTGTGGATTTCCTAGTTGGCGCTTGTGCTATGGAGTCAAAATCATCGTCTATAAGCTCTTCGATAGTCTCGTTAATTTTTTTCTCATTCTTGCTGTTTTGCGTTTCCATTTCTTCCTTGGTTGTGTGAGTTTGTTGGTGTAATGCAGAATGTGCAGAGGGGCGAGCTGTTGCATGATAGTTATTATTGTCTTGCATGTCTTCAGCAGTCTCCCGATGTTTCTGTTTTTCTTTTCCTTCTCCGGCTATCGCTTTCTCTCTTTGTTTCACTGCATCAGATCGTGTAATCCCATGATGCATGGCAGCATCTGTTCTAGCTACTGTTGGTCTGGCGGACACGTTGTTGTCATCTATAGTCTCGAAGACATCGGGTGCAGCCGTGGTGGCGTGTCTTAATGAACTGTCTTTGACCATATTCTTGTTTGAAACATTGTTATTCGATATGTTTTGAGAAGATGTAAACTTGGTAGCAGGAGAAAGGGAAACGAGTCTATTTTGCTTTACGGCTTTAGTTGGAAATTGACCTGTCAAAGGCACGTGATTGTGCACTTGAGTACCATGTTTTCTATCTTGATTTCCCGTATGATTAAGTATCATTGTTTCTTTGTTAAGCGTGCCTGGCTGCCGGTGTGTAGGGAGTTGTGAAGTCAAAGTGGTCTTGTTATTTTTATCCCCAGGCAACAATATCCAAACCCTTTTATCTTCTTTCACTTCATGATTCAGTTTCATTGCTTCAAACGCAGTTGCTGAAGTTGGTTTATTCTTTTCTACGACTTTGTACGAATGTGAAAGAGATTTTGACTGCTTTAAATTTCTTTCGGAATCACTTCTTGTTAGATTCTTGCTTTTTTGTTCTTTACTTTTCAATAGTTTGTTTTCATTATAATCGGTTATATGTGATTCTGACACGCTTTTTCCTGTCTCTAAATGGGATTGTTTATCACTTTTTCCTCTCTTTTTCTCCTTTTTCGAAAGTGTCATTTTATTCCCTCCGTGTAGCAATGTCTTCACTTCTCTCTCTAGTTTACGATTGTTTTCCATAACAAATGCAAGTCGTTTAAGCACGACTTCCATTTCGCGCTCATAGTAGTTCTTGCCAGTACGGTGATTCCTTTGATGGAGTTTCTTGTGTAAGTGTTTTGTCTTGTCAAGACGTCGGAGAATATTTCTCAAACCAACACTTATTTTCTTGTGAGAATAAAGTCTACTGCTACTTCTGAGTTTCTTTAGCAAATCAACTACATCTTGCTTTATAACTTTGCTTGCTCTTGCATGAGTCGTGTGTGTTTTACTCTGTCCATAATTTTGTTTTTTCCATTTAGGTCTAGCTTCTTTTATGCGGACAAAATTCACAGGCGTTGGTCCAGGAGAGACAGTTGGTTTAAACATAGAGACGCTAAGCTTGTCGTTGACTCCAGATTTTGTTTTGTTTCTCATTACGAATGCAATCATTGGTTTGTAGGTAGTTGGCCTTGCTTGAACAATTTCACACGCAAAACTACTGTGGCATTTAACAGTGAAACAGTGACTTTGATAAACAAATATCAAGTCACACTGATTTTCTTTACAGCAAATATCAAGGCAGTCTTTAGGTCGCGTGATTTTCCCATGAGGGTTAAATTTTCCAGCATAAAATCCCTTACGTAGTGTAACTTCCCGATAAAGGTTTGAGTGGCTACAAACTTTGTGAGTCTTCTTAGAATTACTCTGTGCATTTGACGACAAACCCAAAACGTGTAAAACCTTTTGAACATTTACTGAAGGCTTACGATGGAAGCCATGCTTGTTCTTGATCTTTCGCGACGCTGGGTAAGTTGGTTTGTCCGACAACTTCTTAACTTGCGTCGGCTTGTCAATGTTCGGAGAGTTAGTTAAAGACTGCTGTAGCTGTGCACTTGAAGTCTGATTAGTTAGCTCTGGTTTTGCATCTCGCATAATATGGACTATTGTGGGGTTAAATCCTTCAAGTCGCGAAGGCACAGAATGGCAAAGGTAGCTGTCAAAGCACGTAACTAGGTGGCAATGTTTGAATAAATAGAATACTATATTGCAATCTCTGTTCTCGCAGCAAAGTCTGGAGCATTCTTCAACTGTGTTAGTAGGTCCTTTATCAAGAAATGAACCGGCGTGTAGACCGCCCCACAAAGTTGTATTGTACTGCAACTTTCCAGGATAACAGCCAGGTTGATGGCTGTTTAAAATTGTTGTTTTTCGTAAAGTTTCAGTTGAAGTGGAGGTAGGGGTCTTCTTTGGCTGTATTGTAGGCAAGGATGGCAATGTTTTCTTTCTGGAAACACGCACCAGCACTGGACTAAAATTAGAGGCGAGAGCTTTCACACTTTTACACATCTTCTCTTTTGAACATGTCACAAGATAACAGCGATTGAGTATCATGAATGCAACATCGCAGATCTTACTTGCACAACATTTCTCTGCGCATGCGTGTATGTCCTTGACCTTGCCAACCTCGTTGAACAAACCCGCTCGGATCCCTCCGTTCAAAGTGTAGTTGTATTCAGTTGCTCCAAGTTTACAAGAGGTCATGTTATCATTATCTGTCACAACATTGCCTGCAGTAAAATTTGTACTTGTGGTAAAAGTATGGTCTTTTAAATAGCTAGGCTGATCTTCCTTTCCCAGCAAAGCATTAGATTTACTTGGCTTGTTCGTTGGTGTCTCTGTACTATCCGCAGAAATTCCTCCGTAGTTTTGTGTCAATCTACTGTATAGTTCCCTTTCTACAGAATACATATTGTGCTCTTTGATATCTTGGGGAGTTCGACTGGTCCAGTAGTTGGTTATATTGGTCTTAGCTGTAGGCTGTGGAATATCCGATCTCGGCTTAACCGTGTTTACCAAAATAGAATTATTTACTGTACCAATGAATGCATCTTTTTCCGTTTCTGGTCGCATCTTCGGATTGTTGTGCCACATAAATGTCTGATTGTCGGTTTTACCAGTATTGGAAGAGGATTTAACAGTGTCCTGTGTTTTAGTGTTTAGGCCTTTGGTAAACTTTTTGTCTAACAAACTATGCATTAATGGCGTTTTTGAAACACTGGGTAACAATTTTGGGCTTCTTTGCACATTATCAGGTTCTATTTTTGCTTCGTTTTCTGTATGTTGAACTTGGTTCTTGTTTTGTCCTTTGTTTTTCAGCTTAAGTTTCTTTTTCTTTTCTACTTTCAATTCAAAGGCACTGGATTTCGCAGGAGTTTTCTGCGACGATGTTAAGGGAGTGGATTGAGGAACAAAAACTAATCTTGAGGCATTTGACGTCTGTGACTTGTTGAAATTTGTGACTGCAGTCGTTTTATGTTCTGTACTAGATGTGCGTGCTTTTGAATTTCCTTTTTTGTTTTCCGTATTATTAAATTTGTTTCCTTTACTAACCTTGTGCCGAGGTTTAGGCGTTTCTGTTGTTACTGTTGGAGTCATAAGACTAAGAACAGTTTTCAGAAACTCCTCTCTTGAAGAACGTGACGCAGTCCTAGTTACCGGTTCTGTTGTTGGCCCTGTTCTACTGTCAATTTCTTCCTCCGCCATTGCTGTGGCCAAATGTGTCTTCATTCCATTTGGTTGTTTGCTTGTGTTAGTGATTACATTTCTTGAAGCGTTAAGTCTCGTTAAGGTCGTAGTTCCGTTAATTTTGCTAGCTCTTTTCTTTTCTGTGATTCGTAGATCCTTTTCTTTCTCTTGGCTCGATTTTGATATACTTGATCTCGGCAAGTTCATAACACCTTGAGAAGCTAAAGTTGTAATTGATGCGGGGAGGGCTGAAGGCGATGTAGGAGTTGCAACGTTTTGCACAGGTTTGTAAGTGCTGAGAGGTTGGATTTTCAGAGGATGGCTCACGTTTTCTTCCCCTTGTTCATCAATGAACGACATCAGATCGTCCTCCCTCATCATGTGTGCCAGACGCGGCTGAAAGGAGCTGTGTCGAACTGGAACCGAGTCACACCCTTTTTTGGTAAAGCACGTGACAAGATAACAACTATCTTTCAGCATAAAGGCTACATCACAATCCCGGGCTTCACAACACTTGCGAACGCACTCGCCCATTCTGCCAACCCTCCCCTGGTCTCGGAAAGAGCCCGACCTAATTCCATTTTGTAGCGTAACATTGTAAGAGATCGGGCTATTGAGACAGGGGGAGGGTGTAGAAGAAGTGGGAGGAGTGGAAGGTGGTATGGAAGTCGGTTCTAGCCCTTTGGAGAATGAAGACTTCCCTGCCCGATGTTGGGCTGACATGTTCAGAACATGCGGTTTCTGAGAGTTCCAATCTTTACTGATTGGTAAAATTGTGTCATTGTCACTGACGGCTTTAGAGTTGGCTTTGCCGTTTAAATGAACAGTGGATTCTTGCATTCTAGTTTCATCTGTGGTATTTAATTTGCTTTTTACAACAAATGGTGATCCGCTCTTCATATTTAAAAAATTATGATACAGCACTTGGCGGTCTTTTTTCTTCACATGTTTTGTAGTGTTCTTCCTTGCATGGACGATCTTGTTATGCTCAACATGCTTAATTTTTTTAGTTGCTTTTCTTAGTTGTTTTACGGCCTTTGCATCCGCAGTTTTTATCCGTGAATCCTCTAAATCACTTGTCTGTTTATCAGTAGTTAGTACATGGGGGAGCTTGCGATCCATGTAGTTATCAGTCTTTAAATCAAAATCGTAGCCGCTGACTTCATCGCCAGATTCGCCAGAATATAGAGAATTAATATTTAAACTACTTGTCTTTTTATTGTATTGCTTAGGGCCACTGTAGTTTGCATCGTCCTCGAAAAAGCTCTTACTAAAATCAGCAATATTTTCAAAATCTTGGCCGCTGACTTGTTCACCGCTCGCATCAACTGGTTCTCTGTTCGCATTGCCGTTATCGTGCATTACACGCGGACGTTTCCGTTGCAGATTTTTTAGTTGAACACGTGCAGTCTTTTGGTCAGTGAAATGATCCAAAGCTTCCAGATTGTAAGAGCGAGTCTTCGGTTTAACGTTTTTGTTATTCCCACTTTTTTGTGTCTTTGGTTTGTTTTGAGAATTTGATTGGTAATCGATGTTACTAATATTAATACCGCTAGCAGACTCAAGACTGAACAAGTGATGCGTTGGGGCAATCTCCCTATGTTTAGAGATATGCGTTACCTCAAGGGCTTTGTGATGCAAATCTTTAACAGGTTCTCCTTTGAACCCCTTGCCGCTGTGCTTGACTTTTGATTTCTTTTTGAGCCGATAATGTTCTAACTTCACTTTTTTAGGTTTCCCATCCGCGTGTGTTTTGTGTGGTAAACGTTGACGCTTAAAATCTCCAGAGAACTGTGATGAGCTTGTAGGCTTGTTTGCTTTGTGCGAATAGCCCAGGGCAATTGTTTTAGTCGTTTTGCTCTGCCCAGTTAATTCTTTATTCCTTATCTTCTTTTTTGCTTTCTGTTGTGGTAGCTCAGCAGGTTGAAGATGTTCTCTTAGTGCCGATAGAAAGTTGTTGCTACTGTGTGTTATCAACGGTTCTTTAGCGATATCTTGCAACTGATTTTTGGGCTGTGTTGTCCAATTATAGTTGTTTTTAGTATTTGGAAGTTTTTCTACATCAGTTTTCTTTACTTTCGCTTTAACGTGATCAGAAGTTTGCTTAATCGGTGTAACGGGTAGTGTTTTGGTTGTACTGGTAGTTTTCGGTGCAGAAATAAACAATATTGAAGCCTTAAAGCGATTTGTCTTCTGCACATCAGAGGTTGACGTCGGTGAAACAGCTGATGTTATATGCGTCTTAAGTTGGTCACCAATTATAGAAATAGGTTTAAATGAGGGTAGAACTGAAGTTATTTTTGTGGTAAGCATTCTTTGCTGTAATGTAGAAGACCTCCAAGAGCTCGTAGGATAAACTGTCAAGTTTTTCTTTACAACATCATGTCTTTTTTGTCTTGAAATAAAGGCAATGCTTGGTTGGATCCTAAAGCTTTGAGCTGGCACGGGGCTGCACGATTGTTCATCTTTACAAGAGATCAGGAAGCATCTACTTATTAGCATTAAAGCTACGGTACATAGTTTCCAGCCACAACAGCGGTGGATACATGATGGCATGTCTTTGACGAGTCCCTGATCTCTAAACACGCCTGCATTGATACCGCCATGCACTGTTACGTTGTACAACACATTTATCGTTTCACAGGTTCTAGTAGTGGTAGAATCTTCAGAAACATTAAGGCTTTCTCTTTCATTTTGGTTTTTCTTTACATTCACGCGCAAGGAATAGTTGTTAACTAATGTTACTTTCTCCGTTAGAGATGGTGTCAGGTCCGTATTTGGCAAATTACGAGCAATCTTTGACACTTCGGCAGAAATTGTTGACATACTTAATGGCTGAATCAACTGTTTTGTTTCCTTGTTGTTTGTTTTATCCTGCAATAATATCAAGCTGGAGCTCAGGAAGTCAACAGGTGACGCGGCAGGTGGAGTGAAAACAACATTATTATGTATTGTGTTTGAATAATCACGATAAAGCACCGCGTTTGAAACTGGGTACCGAATATCATCCTTGGGAGCCAGAGCCGCAGCGAATTGTGGGATTTCTTTCTCTTTCGCATTAAAAATTGAGTCGGTGCTTGTCTGTGTAACTGGGGTTGATTCTGTAGGAGACATTGAAACAGTCATTGCAATTCTGCCTGCTTCCACTGCAGCTGATGGTTGAACAATATTTAGAAACGTCTTTAAGTCGTGCTCATTTAGTTTCTTTCTAACATGAACTATGGTAGGGTGAAACCTATGATTCTTTGCAGGGACAGACTCGCAAAGCCTTTGGTGAAAACAGGATACCAAGTAGCAGTTGCTTTGAACTACAAAAGCTACGTCACAGTTAATGTGGTTGCAACAAGCATTAACACACTTGCTAACATTGTCAACTTTTCCGAACTCTTCGAACATTCCTGAACTCAGTCCTCCACGGAGTGTTACGTCAATCTCTTGATAGCTTGCTTCACACCTGATCTGAGGTGTGACAGTATCCACTGATGCTGAAATTGACGAAGTTGATGCCTGTATTTTGGTTACTATCGATGTTGTTGTTAATATCAAACCACTAAAACCCTTTTTAGTTTCTGTGGTCTCTGTGCTGTAAGATCCTGGCGTGTCTAATTGGTTGTCTCGTGCAACATATGCAATCATTGGCTGAATGTTCACGTTATGAACTGGTGCTGAGCGACAAAGTTTTTCGTTGTAACATATTACAGTGTAGCAATTGTTGCGAATCTTAAAAGCCAAGCTACAGTTTTTCTCCTTACAGCATAACTCTATGCACTTCTCCATAGAAACCACTTGCCCCTTGTCATCGAATACTCCAGCTCCAATACCCCCTTGTAAAGTAGTATTATGATGAATACTGATTGTGGTACACGAGTTCTGTTGGCTTACGGAGTCTTGTGCCTGAACAGTTGTTATTTCTGGTGAGCTGCTGGTCAACTTTAAATGTAAAGAATGCAGTGGCGGTTTTGTACTTGGCTTTTCACCTGGATTTGCACTTGCATTTGAACTTGATTTTGCACTTTGCTCTGCAATTGGCTTTGCACTTGGCTTTGCATTTTTCTTTGCACTTGCATTTGCGCCTGGCTCTGCACTTGGTTTTGCATTTGCGTTTGCATTTGCATTTGCATTTAAACTTAGCTTTGCACCTGGCTTTTCGCTTTGCTCTGCACTTGCATTTGTACTAGGCTCCGCACTTACATTTGAACTTGGTTTTGCACTTGCATTTGAACTTGGCTTTGCACTTGCATTTGAACTTGGCTTTGCACCTGGCTTTTCATTTTGCTCTGCACTTGCATTTGAACTTGGCTTTTCACTTGCATTTGAACTTGGCTTTGCACCTGGCTTTTCACTTTGCTCTTCACTTGCATTTGAACTTGGCTTTGCACCTGGCTTTGCACTTGGCTTTGCATTTGGCTTTGCATTTGTACTTGCATTTGCACTTGGCTTCGCACTTGGCTTTGTACTTAGTTTTGCACTTGCATTTGTACTTGCATTTTCACTTGGCTTTGTACTTGGTTTTGCACTTGGCTCTGCAATTGGCTTTGCAATTATCTTTGCATTTGATTTTGCACTTGGCTTTACACTTGTGTCCAAATATTCCAAACTAAGCCGCCGTTTTTCTTCTGGCAAATCATTCACTTCCCTTTGAGTATTTAACGGTGAATTTTCCTGTTTGTGAACAAAGGCTAGTTTGGGGTGAAATCGCAAACTTTTTGCAGCAACAGGACGGCATTGGCTTTTACTATAGCACGTCACTAAAAAGCAACGGTCGATCAACAAAAAAGCAAGGTCACACTTTCTTGTCGAACAGCAAAGCCTGACACAGTCTGTTATGTTCTTAACTTTGCCTGTCTCATTAAAGATTCCTGCACCGATACCACCCCTGAGGGTTTGATTTTCGTATGTCCTTGAATGATTACATAACGCCTGTTGTTGATGACCAGAAACGTTTGAAGTTTGCTCCTGTAGGGGTTCAAGGGCTCTGGCTAACTCATTTTGTCCGTGAAATTCTTTCAAAATATTTGTGGAAGCTTTTGCTGTTGGAAACCCCTGTTTATCATATTTACGAGCACTCGTTGACTCAAACGCGTTTATGGTATGTAACAGAAGTACAACCTTTGGCTCAAAAGTTGACACTAATTCGTTAGAACGACGTTGAAGTGTGCTTCGGTACGAACTGCTCAAAGGAAGGTATTGTTGATCTTGATGTTTAGTGTGGTCGACTGTGGTAGCGTCTTCTATATTTGTTTTGACAAGCAAAAATTGCGATTGAATTGGATTAGAGGTAATGCTACTTGGTGTTGGTGTCGCAAGAACATGTGGCAAGTTCATTCTTGTGTGAGCCGATAGAGACGGACTAGGGTAAACCGTTATTTTACCAGAGTAGCTCTCCGTGCCTCGTTTCGCGGTCATCATATTGAATACACTTTTAGTCGTTGTCCTTGCATCTTCTAATAACGTGTCTGATGCAGTTGGGGTCTTTGAATCAAAAGAGACAGTTTTGTGAAACAGTTTTGGCGATAAAAGTCCGCGAATACTTTTCATGAAATCACTCAAGTACTTATATATTCCAACGGGTTTTTCGGGATTTTTTATAGCATCTCTCAGGTTTAAATCCATTAAACGGTCTGCTAATGCCACAGATTTATGTGCCTCAGTTGTTGAGTACGAGGAACTACTGCTAAATTGAGTGGTTTTCACTTTAATTGCTGAACTGTCAGGCTTTTCTGTGCTACCAAGCGACTGATGTGGTACATTTCCTGTAAATAACTGCAGATTTACGTTGTTTATTTCACCAAATTTGCTTGCAATGCTTGACCGCTGTGCAACATTTGTCAACTTCACATTTCCCTTTTGTGCCAAAGCCGATACCTGATATTGAAGTACAGAAGTTCTAACAGTGTTGCTTGAACTTGCTAGAGATGGTTTCAGAATACTTCTCACCAAAGACGAACTCACTTGGAAGCTTCTAGAACCATTAGAACTCCCCACAAACGCGTTCTCGAGATTTATCTGAAACCGAACGCTATTAGTGGGCCGAATCACTTTTTCAGTACCAATGTTTTTATCTTCTTCAGATGGGGATTCCCTGCTAGCCTGTCTGGATGACAGTTTGGCATCTCCTAACGACTTCTGGATGTTAAGTAAAACTTGTTTCCACAGCTGAAATTGAGCATTAGCCTTTGATGTGTTTGTGACAAGACCGATTACTGTGTTGTTTAAGTTTTGAAATGCTGGTACTTCTGGAAACTTAGCGGAAAGCTGTTTGATGATTTTGTTGATATGAATGGTTGGTTTTGCTGTGTAGTTATTTTTCCACTGCGTTGTTTGATTGTCAAAATGATGCTGGTTGTCTTCTTGCTGGCGAGTTATGTTGTTTATGTAGCTCTTCAATGAGGAAATCAGATTCTCGGCAAAATCCAAAGATGACGAAGTCTGATTTTGTTTCAAAGATAAGAAGTTAATTTCTTCTTCAAGTTTCGTAACTGCTTTTCTCTCAAGAACGTTCTCTGTATACTTCTTGTGTTCATTTACGTAACTTGACAGAAAAGGTGTCTGGGGGAGATTTCTTTTAATCTGTAATCGGGGTATTGTTTGGGATGGGCGTGTTATTACCCGTCTGGAAGCAGTTGATGGTGTTTGGTTTTCCCCGTGCTCGGGAGACAAGAACTGAACTGAAGTTTCCATTCCAACATATTTATGGGATGTACTAATGTGAGAAATGATAGCGGCCGCTGACCGACTTGATTGCATCTTAGCTGTAGCGGACCGCCCAACATCCTGTGAAATGGAGGCGTGAACAGTAATGTCACGTGTAGGGTGAATACGGTAAGTTTCCAAAGTTGTGGCGTTTGTCCTGGCAGCAGGAATGAATACAGGTGCTGCTTCATCATTCTTTATCTTCTCTTTTCCTTCCCCGTTGTAGAGTTCCGAAGTTTTTTTATCAGACAAAGTACGAAACTTCGTGAAACTTGCGACAATTATGCTACTGTACCGCTGTACAAGAATCAAGGAAGCTGCTGGTGTCGTGGAATATAGCTTTGAAGTAATTAAAGAGATCAAAGGTAAGGTTTCTCCAGCAAATACTTTGCCAAGCGACGCTTTTCTAAGGGTTTCATCAGAAGAATCTGTACCTTTATCAAGTATTGATTTCACATTTATTAGTTGCAGTGTATTTGATGATGGAGTATTGTTTGTAATAGGCTCGGCTGCTATTCTACGACTCATTGTTTTTGGTTCAGTTACATTATAGACTCTTCTAATTGCTCCTACTGCCGCAGTGTTTGCTGCAATATGATTTGATTTGAACGTTGTTTTGTGGCTATAGTTCAGATGAGGGATCTCTGATGTAGACAGTGATACAATAGAACGGTATAACTCAACCAGAGACGTCTTTCCCAATCTTACAGCTGTAGGTGTAGGCAACATACTTGGCGTTTTACTACTAACAATTCCTTGGATCAGTAGACTGCTTGGACTTAGACTAAAACTTTCATCATGGCCACTGTCAAAGAGTGGTTTGCTTTGTCTTGTTTGGTTGTTTGAGTCGTTCGCAAATCTCTTTACGAGCTCGGGAGACATCATATCTGAAATGTAAAATTCTTCGTTTCCGTCCCTGGCTACATATACAATCGTAGGTCTAAAGAACGTTGACCTGACCGCAACACTTCGGCACCTCACCTGATTGTAACAGGCCACCAGGTAACAACGCGACCGCAGCATAAACACAGCGTTGCATTCGTGTGATGCACAACACAGCTCCACACATTCATCTGGGTGGCCGACCTTTCCGGAAAATTGAAACTCCCCAGCGCGCATCCCAAACACAAACCGAGCGCCGGTTAGTAACGGACTCCGCCGGCAGGTAGTGTTCCTGATCTTAGAGGTAGGAATGTGGGCTTTTACTCCATCTGTTGGCAAGCTTACGCTGGATTTCCATTTTGTGGTTGGGGAAGTCGATAACTCAGTATGATTTAATAGACGGCGAATAATGTCAATCTCCGTCGTACTCCTCGCTACATAGGTCAACTGCTGAATGTTTGTGTTATTCCTAGCAGGAACTGCTTCACACGGCTTCTCGTTGAAACATGCCACTACAAAACACGTGTTGTTACTAATAACGGCGGCATTGCATTCTGGTGTTTGACAGCACAGTGTTAAGCAGTCTTCAATGTTGCTGATGTTTGCTCTACTCACAAAGTCGCCGGCCTCTAGGCCACCTCTTAACGTTGCGTTTTCTGCAATAAATGTATGTGTGCATGCATAGTCGCTGTTTTTGCTGATTTCTTCTCTAAACTGTATGTTCTCGTGTGCAGCAAGGGAGGGAGATTCTCTCTTAATTCCATTTGCTTTCAATGTTTGGGTTTTTACGACAGATGCAGACATGCTAACAGCAGCATATGAAGATCTTTTGGTAAATATTTCTGTGTAACTTTGAGAGCTCGATCCGCCTTCTTTTATCTTGTGCAGTGAATATTCTTGTGAAGCATGGACAACCGACCTTTTTAACTGATGTTGCAACGGCGTTCCTCCATTTGCACTAAACGAGAACTTCGTGATAGTGACTTTTGTGCTCTGTTCTTTTTTGTCCAGTGTCTTACTTTGAAACCATGCTTCAGCAGAAGTAGGTATAACACCAGCGTCAAAAGGTTTAACTTCGACGTTTAATGCAGCACTGCTCAACGCTGTTGTTATAGTTAGTTGTCTATCTTTAAACGGAAAAGCTGGTGCTGGCTCAAACACCATTGGAGTTAAACGTACAGTAGATAACTGTGCACGAACTCCTTCTTCAATGTAGGAGCTGTGAACGTAAGAAGTGGACAGTTTTGCAATTGTCTGGGTTTCAGGTGAATTTAAGTGCAGCGGCTCAAGGTGGGGAGCTCGATTAACCGAAGGAGGGCCGGTAATGATATTTCTCGGATTCCCAGCTATGTTCTTTATAAACAAATTCAATTCCGTAGTTTTCTTCAAGTGTTGTTCGTTAGTCAACAGCTGAGAGTAAGTGTCAGTGGTCCTTAGCCGAGGTGTGGGTTTGAGGTGACCAGCATGATCTGGCGTGCTTGTTGGGTCAAGACGAGGATTTCCAGGATAATGCTGACTAGCTGGCGTTGTGGTTTGTAGTATGTGTCGATGTAAGGCTGGTGACAAACTCTCCGTTGGAACGGTATACCAACTGACTGTAGTGTTTATCATCTTAATCATTACCGAGCTGTTTGTGTGAAGAGACCCCTTCACTGCTGTAACAAAGTTTACGGAAATGCCATCTACTGATTCTGAAGCCATTGAAAGGAACTTTATATTTTGCATATAATTTGAATATCTATACCCCCTTGAAATATTGTTTGGTGTAACTGATAACTCCATAGTTAAACCTTCTTGAAGTGAATTTGCAGATACTGTTACAGTACCGTTATAGCTTGGAACTGCACCGCCGTTTGGACGTGAAAGTGGGACTAGACTTGAAGAGATTGGCGTTTGGGTGAGACGTGGAGAAAGTAGTAAACTCGAAGTCTTTTCTTGTGTGGCGGAGAACGGATTGGTCAATAATAGAGTAGAACCATCTTGATTTGATCTCTTGTGCAGAAACACGATGCGAGTTATCATCGGCATATTAGAGGTGGGAGCAAATTTGCAAAGGTCTCTACTAAAGCAGTGCAAGTTGTAACAGTGTTGATTTAAGATGAACGCTGCGTTGCAGCCGCTGTAGATGCAACAGTGGTTCACACAATCTTCAAGTGAGTTGATTTGTGGATAGCGAAGAAACTTTCCCGCAGCCCATCCACCCGTAAGGTTAACGCCTTTGAATTCATGAGTTGCTTCACAGCTTCCGTTCGTTGTGCCGTCAGAAAACACAAACTGTCTTTTAGCGGCCTGTGTTTTGTTACTGATACTTTGAGTTTTCCTAACGAATGCAATTTCAAGATTGTACTTGCTTCTTCGAGCTGGTACAGTTTCGCAAAGATTTCTATAAGGCGAACACTTAACGGTAAAACAAATATTATCAACTGTAAATGCAGCATCGCATCCAGACTTGTTACAGCATATTCCAACGCAAGTTTCCATGTCAATAACTTTCCCATACTCGGTAAACTTTCCAGCATTTAGGCCGCCACGAAATGTTACATTTTTTTCAGTTCTTGAACTAACGGTGCAAGAAGAACGTTGGGAAGTCGATGTTAAATTAAGGATACGTAACTTATCCTTTTCTATGAACGCCATAGCTGTTTTAAACTGTGTAGCACGAGCGGTAATAGGAAGGCATCGCCTCACGTTCTCTGCACACTTAACCGAATAGCAATTCCGTTCGATCATAAATGCGACGTCACACTTTGAGGATTTGCAGCATTTATTTATACAAGATATCATGCTAGAAGTCTCGCCATGATCGGTGAAATTCCCTGCAGTTAATCCCCCGTTAAAGGTTACACCATGACGGACTTCCCCCAATATTGGACACGAAAAAGTCTTTTCCGGAGTTATGTTTTTGTTTTCTAAGCTCTCAGAAAGGTTACCTTCAGACCCATTATAAAACGTTTTATTGAAGTATTCAATGGTCGTGTTGATCTTGCGAGACTTTGACGGAACAGCTTTACAATCATTGGCGCTGAAGCAATCAATAGTGAAACAGTTTGTAAAAACCATGAAAGCTGCATCGCATTTCTTCTGAGAGCAACAAATTCTTGAACAGGTGTCTATGCTTCCAACTTGACCGTGATCTGTAAAGTTACCAGCTCTTATGCCACCTTTGAAAGTGACATTTCGCAGTACCGTACTGTTGAGTTTGCACGATTGAAGATTTGCGGTGGTATCGTTAGCCATAAAGTTATCAATCGTTGTAGTATTGGTAAGTGTTTCTTGCGGGAGCTTTGCTATTCTGCTCTTGATGTAAACAACCTGAGTATGAACTATTGGCGATGATACAGGAAGAATTTCGCAGGTCTGGTAGCTGTAGCACTTGATGGAATAGCAAAAGTTTTCGACCATGTACGCTACGTGACAGCTACTTCTGTTGTAACATAGCGTCACACATTTGCTCATATTTTCGACTTTGCCCTCTGCAGTAAAAACTCCCGCTTCAATTCCTCCACGGAAAGTCACGTAAGTGAAGATTTCACTTGTGTCAGAATGCGAAGTTACAGTCTTCACTGAAGTCAACATGTTAGCTGTAGATCTAACCGTTGTGTCTTGAGTTACGTTCTGCAAAGGACTGGCATCAAGTTGAACAGGGCTCGATTGGAGACGTGGTGTATCGACTCTGTTAAGCGCTATTGATGATGGTTCATAGAGAGACATGTTTACAGATAGAGCCGACCTGTTTGAAATAGGTCTACCAGAACTATGAAGCCTTAGTTGAACAAACATTTTATGCAGTCTTGTTGGTGAAACAACTTGAGTTGGAACGGATGCTGTAAAAAAGTTCATAGTTTCCATTTGTGCATTAACTAAATGCGCTTCTCGGCTGTTTATCATTTCTTTGAGTTTGTGCAAATGCGAAATCAAACGTAACGTTAGTTTGTAAATATTTTGGTTAACCTGTGTTCTTGTTATGTTAGATCTTGCAACATTTGAAGCATTTTTATCCACGCCAACACTCTTGTTCCCTGGACTTCTGAGAGATAGTGCTAGATTATTTATTCTAGTGGTTACGTTCTCCAGTTTTCTGGAAATCTGATTCAGCAGGAGGTTTGTCTTATTCTTGTCGTGCTCGAGTTCACTTGTTTGATTTGCAGTGTGGTTGTTCCGGTCTTTGCTTGTGTTTTCAATTACCTCGTGTAAACCCAGCACCATTTTTTCCAATTTCTTGAATGAATGTTCATTTTGGGATTTGTTGCGCATAATTCCATTTACTTCCTGTAGTAGCTGCTGGAATTTGAATATAATAGATGAGTTATTTGTGCTGCTTGGTAATGTTTTGTCATATTGAAAATTTATTGTAGTATCCTGGTTGTATACAGCTGTTACAGAGGGCGGGGAATCAATAAACGGTGACAATTGACTCGTTGTCTTTAAACTTGGCCAAGATGTTGCACCATTGACAGTGGAAGAATAGTTTGGCAGGTGACGTTCTTGTTCGTTACCAGATCTCTCGGTATTTACCTCGTGCGCAGTGTGTGAGATAGCTTCCAATTTAAACATTTTGTTTGTTGAAACTGCGTTGTTTTTTGTGTATAGTTTCTTGCCAACAGCTGTTTGAAGTTGTAGAGATGTCACTGCTTTCAAAGTTTGCGACGACGTAACGTCCACTCTTGAAACAAATTTTGTATTTGGGGTCAGTATGAAGAGACTGAGATTTGCGTTGTTGCTGAGATCAACTTCTTTTAATTGCATTGTCCCATTATTTCGAGTCAGTCCAAAAGAAATATTTTTTCCCTTTTGCAAGCCAATTACAGCTGTAGTATTATCCTTGGCAACATCATCGATTTTGGGTCTACTAGGTAAGATGTTTTGGCTGCTGGTAGAAGGAAAGCTTGGTATGTTTTTCTTTTTTACAATGTTACTTTCGTACCCACTAACCCGACCACTGGAATTGCTGTCATTAGCGCCATTTACAACTTCAATTTCCGCTGCTAACGTTGGACGAATCCTACTTGATGACATATCCAAAAAAATGTTGTTGGTTGATGTATATAACAGAGCACGCTTTGTCTTCGTCGCATCTATAATTTTATTAGATACTAAATTAGGTGTTGCTGCTGCTGTTGCTGTTGTTGTTGTTATTGTTGCTGTTGCCGTTGGCATTGATCTTGGTCTTGGCGTTGGTTGCTGAGTATGAGAGCTCCGAACCTCCTTGATACCATTGATTGAGGGTAGATTTCTATTAAATTTTGTTTCAGTAGACATGGAAGGATTAACAGCTTGTGTGGTGCGTATCTTACTTTCTAAGTTGACGGAAAACTCTGGTTTCAGCATCTTAGCAAGAAAGGTGCGGCTTTCAGGTAAGGGACGCGGATGCACATGACTTGTTATCAAAGCTGTGTTAACTGATTTATTTTCAGAGTTCAGTTCCGCTTTATGGGTCGTCATTGATAAGCTTCTGTTACGCTTTGTTTCCGTGGAAAGATTGAGAGCTTGCATTGAGTTTGTGTTGCTTTCTATATTAGTTGCAAATTCTGCTTTGAAGACTTCGTTTCTCAAGGCAAGGAAAGCTTGACTTTTTGGTAAAGGACGTGAATGCATATGACTTGTCAACAAGGTTGTGCGAACCAGTTTCTTTTCAGAGTTCAATTTCAGTTTAAGGGTGAGCTTTGAGAAAGCATGTAATGAATTATATTCCCTTGACAAAGGAGAACCGTGAGGCTTATCACTGCTTTTGTAGTTAATCAGGTTTTTGGTAGTTGGTACAACTGTAGACTTGATGGTGTTGTCCACGGTAAGGTCTTTGTGAATTTTATTGATGTGAGTTGGTTGTGGTGCAGCGGTGAGCATTAATATATTGCTTGACGCAAAATCTTTGGAGATTTTACTGATGGTCATTAACGGTTTTACACTTAATGTTCGGTTGTTTTCCATCACTGATAACGCTGGAATCTTGCTCTTATCAGAAACCATCCGCTCCGCTTCATTGGCATTGATATTTTTAGACTCAATTTCATTTACATATGTGGTGGACTGCTCGGTTAAAGTTGACTGTGGAATCAATCTGGAGATGGAATCTCTAGAAAAGAGCAACGGCTGCGACATAGTAACAAACTCTGGCGCTGTCTCGTTAGCATAGAGATCTGTTTCTGTCTCGTTTGAAACCAGCTGTGTCTCGTTAGATGTCATCTCTTCCGCAGCTTCACTCCCATTGACTGCAGCCATGAACTCGTTGCCATACTGGTGATACACGGCCATTACTGCTGTGCCAGAAGACGTGTCTTGGACGTGAGCAAGAATACTGTCTCTTCCAAGAGATTTTTCACTAGCACGTGATATTAGATTAAGTGTAGTTTTGTTAGTTGTTGGATTCTTGTCCTTTGCAGTGTAGCTTTCCGTATTTCTTTCAGTTGCATTATTGGGATCACTATTAGTGTCGCCTATATTAGGAAATTCCTGTAATGTGCTAGAACGATCTCTAGCTTTGGAAGGAAGTCTTACTTTTGAAGTAGGTTTTTCTTCGGTGCTGATTTCTGATACAAGCGGTTCGGAGGCCTCCCCATTATCAACAATGTTCTTCGTGGTGATGTTTCTGCCCTCGTTGCTTGACACCTTGGTCAAATTTTGGTAAACAAAACAACCAACTTAGTGACACTTTCGTAGTTAATCTACCCAAAGAGTATTTTCTAAATAGTACTAGTAAACTATTTTTAAATTTACAAAATTTTAGTTTTAATTGTATCAAGTTTATAATCTAATTGGTTCCTGGTAGCAGTGATTTCATGTTAAATCGCACATTTTATGTCTGTAATCGCACACTTTTTAACAACACAGTTGGAACAACTGAAACGGCCAAATAGAGAGAAAAAAAGTTCTTTCAGAACATACTTGTGTTTGCTTGAAATTCAAACTTAACTCTTTGGTTCTTTTAATGTAGCAGTTGAACTTCATGCTGTATAGTATAAATCTGATTTATTCTTTTGATTACAAATTGCCACGCGGTCGCACAGTTTTGAATCACTGTTATGATTTCAGACCAAATTGTTTTCTATTACGTTCTGAAATGACTGTCAATGATAACTAAATTGTTGTAATTAATTCTTGAACTGTAACAATACGTAAAATTAGATGCAAATCAGTTGTTAACATGTAAACTCTAACTTAAACATAAGCACTGTATCTCAGTGGGAGTGTTCGCTTCCAACGCAGAAACTCTGAAACTTTGTATGAAAAGTTTAAATTCAAAAATATTTGTTTTCTTTTAATAACTAAAATATATTAAGTATGATTTCTCTGAGGTATTTTCTGTGTCATAATTGTACTCTGGAAGCAATTAAAAGTCATTTTGATAAACTTTAGTTCTCATTCTGTGTAGGAAAACGAGGAACAAAAGTGTGTCAAAAAAGCTTGAAGAAGAATATTTTTATTCAAGAACATTTATACTCTAGTTAAAATGTGTACGATTAAAAGTACATTTTTCATAAAATATTTACAGAACAAGAATATCATTATCTTTCCTTTACTTTCTCCTCACTCCCGCAAATCCCCACACCACTCCCACTCCATATAATCGCCCTACATAGCAAACAGCTCCACCCCACTTCCCTTAATCCCAATCACTCGCAATCACATGGTATCCACTCGTCCATCCACACAACAACCAATTATTCCCTTTTGAAAACTCTCATCCCACTCTTACTCATTTACGCTTAAAGTTAAAAGAAGGTGATATTCAGAAAGAAGGAATGTTAAAAATATCTAAATCGCTAGCAGTGAACGATAATGACAAATATCTCCTTAGGTAAATTACTGTGATTTTGTCGCACTATACGTTTTGGAAAATGGAGTTTTTCTAAGAAAATTATTTGATTTAAGAACCTATTTAAAGCTGTCCCATATCAAGTAAGGGTCTCTTGTGGTTTGTTTGCCTCTAAGAAATCACTAGGAATATTTTCGCCATCTATGACTAAAAACCTTACAATTAATTCAACGTTTTATTCATTCACTCTCACCTGTGCATTGTCACTGATATGGAAAGTAAGTTTTTCTCCTTGTTGTCCAACCAGTGATTTCATGCTGACGTTGCTCCAAATCGATGATATGGCCACACTTTGTCCACCCAGACTAGGTCGATCGCTCGATAGCTTCTGTTCACCAGATGTGTTCTTAAGTGATAACTCATTTGTCGAATGTGCCAGGCGGTCATTTCTAGCGGTACTTAGGCTTCCATCTGTGTTGTTGCTGCTGTCTAGTAACCATGCAGGGTTACGGTAGCTGTCTGTTGGCCTCCCTGAGCTAATTGAGCTCGGAAAAGAGGAAGATTCAATCAAAGTTGCTTGAGAAGCATGTACAGTTTCGTTCAGTCTGTGCCAGGTAGCAGCTGTGAATTGATGATGAAACTGTGAGAAGCTTGGATCGGCTTTTGGTGCTCGCGCTATTCGCTTGGTACCTGTATTTTAGTGCGAAAACATAAGTAAGCAAAAAAAAATAAGGCGTTTCAGGTAGATTTTAGGATTTTTTGTCCTAATGCAACAACCAAAACGTTTCAAATGGAAAATCAATGAAAAAATTAAATTTAAGTCTTATTTTTGTTTTCCCACCTCAGCCATAAGTGCATCCAAAGCCAACTTTGACATGCGCATAAAAATCACTTATTTGGTAAAACCTCTGATTTACATTAATATGTATGATTAAATTTTTATCACAGCATGGAGACATTATACTTTTGAAAACCCTTTGACATCGTTTAACTTCAACAGTTAGCAAACGTTTTTGACCTTTTGATCTTTTCCTACAGCGTAAATGATACATTAGTTCTTATAAATATCGCAAGCTGGAACGAACATGTAACAATCAAGTTAAAACATTACCTGAATAGGGAAAATTAAGACCTTGTTACACATCTTTGCTCCAGCTTGCAATATTTCTGTATAAATATTTTAATTCGACAATCTTGTTTCTCTTACTTCCATTGAAACATTAAAAAGATATATCCCTATATCTTGTACAACCCATAAAGGACACATTCATGTGATGATAGTCTTTTCATATTAAAAGTAAAAGCAGCTTACCTTTTATTTTAAAGGCTATCATCGGATGATACTCGGAGGGCGTGGCAGGTATTGAGTAACAGGACTGCATGGTGTGGCACTTTACTAGATAACAGTTTTCCTTTAGCCTCAGCGCTACGTCACATGACTTCTCACGACAGCAGTGTTTAATACAGTCATCCATATCTGCGGATTGTCCGGCAAACACGAAGTTTCCAGCAGAAGCACCTTGTAGCAAAGTATACTCCTGTTTTACTTTGGAGAACTGGCATTGCCTTTTGGTCCCAGAAGTTGAAATGTTTGCACGACCAGTGCTCTCGTTTGTACTCGGTTCATTAACTTGGTGTAAAAAAATTATTGATGTTGGTTTCGAATAGGACAGCTGGTCGGTTTTCGTTACAAAGTCTTTGCTGACGTTTATTCTTCTAACGTAGACTATCTTCGGGTGGTACTTTTCAGCGTGATGTGCGGCAATAGTGCTACAATCAGCAGAGTTGTTACACTGCACATTAAAACAGACATTTCGAATCACAAAAGCCAAGTCGCAGTTTGAACTCTGACAGCATAGATTAACACATTCCTCTATATGCTGAATAGTTCCTCTGTTTGTGAATGTTCCGGCATGAAAGCCACCCTTCAAAGTAACATCGTACAAGGGGCCAATAGGATTACAGTGCGCTAAATGGCGCCCTGTGGCGTTGACCTGAACGGCAGGATTGCTTTCATTATCTCCCATGATTTTATCTGTTTTGCTGTTGGTTTTCGACAGTTTATATCCTTTACTGGTTTGATTAACACTGTTAAAAAGGTTGCTTGAGGATGTGTTTGTGATATATACAATGCTCGGACGATACCTCTCCGAGAAGCTGGCCTTGATTGGTTGACATCCTGTGTTGGAGAAACACACGACTGTATAACACTTTTCCTTTATAACAAACGCCACGTCACAGAAATCGGCCAGACAACAAATCCTTTTACAGGTGTCCATATCCTTCACAATGCCTCGATCAGTGAAACTACCAGCTCCATATCCACCTTGTAATGTTACATTGTGCATCACAGGACCCGCCAAACATCGTTGCTTTGATGACGCTACGGGATCATTCGGTGGCAAATGTTTGTCGATATCACTGGGGTGATTGATGCGCATTCTGATGTCCGCATGATCGGTTTCCCAGATGTCATGATCTATCTTATCCATATTCTCTACGACGTCATTTGCTCCGTCCGTAACAGTATTATCTTCTGTTTCGGAATAGGTGCCTGAAGTTTGATCGTACAGTACCGCTTCGCCTTCAACAATGGGTTGATTTATTGTTTCGGACACAGACCAATCACTTGATCCACTAAATGATGAGCCATCAGAGGATGCGTCTAGAGAATATTCCTCCACAATGTGTTTAGAATCTTCCTGTTTGGCAATGGTATTAAGTGAACGGAATATACTGGAAGAGGCGGGATTTTTAAGTAAGCTGACATGCGAGTGACTTTGTCCAAAATTAGATGAAGATGATAGGTTTCTTAGCTTCTTCTGAGCAGTTTGTATCTCTTTGTGTTGCGGAACTGAATAATTTATTGATGAACGATTTTCAGAACTTTCTTCGGATCTGTTAGATTGTAGCGACATTTGAGTATCCCTGTTCATACCAACTGTTGCATCTTTAACAGAGAAGTGTTTCTGCTTAGGCACCGTGTGAGAAACAAACACCAATCTTGGAAAATAAACTGAGTGCTTTACATATGAAGCCTCGCACATTTCAATTGAAGCACACTTTACAGTGTAGCAACTCTTTCTAATAATGAAGGCGACATCGCACTCAGTATCTTCACAGCATCTCTTTACGCAGAGTTCCATGCCGCTAACGTTAGGTTGGTAAGAAAAGCGGCCAGCATTGAATCCTTGGCGAAGCGTTGTGTTTGACATTGCTTCACCTACTTTACACTCTGATGAAGATGGACTAAACTGAGCTCTTCTGTTGTGTACTGTATCTGTGTTTTCATTTGGTGAGGTATAACGGTTCGAGTATTTACTTGAATGAGAACTACTCACTAGTTTTAGGGGATCGTGAGGTGTTGTTTCAGCATTATCCAGGGAGGTGAAGGTGTTTTGGGTTATGTTCATTTGGTTTACCAATCGATTGTTCGATGTTGTTGCTTTGGACGAGCCAACTGTTACTAGTCCTACATAGGCTATTTGGGGTCGGAATTGTGCCACGTGTTTCGCCTGAACGGGCTGACACAATTTCATGCTGTGACAACTCACGATAAAACACCTATCAAGAACCATGAAGACCAAATCACAACTTTCTGACTGGCAACAAGCGCTTGAACATTCATCCATCGATTGAGCGTAGTCAACTGCAGTAAAGGTACCAGAATGAAATCCTCCCATTAGGGTGACGTTGTGGAGAATCTCTTCCACGAAGCATTTCTGATCAGTTGCATGATGTCTTGAGGATAACGATATTGATGGCTCTAGATGACGTCCTTTATCAAAGCTTGGCGCAACAGAACTTGGCAAGATACCTTGCACTCCCGAACTATTAGCTATATTGTCTTGCAAAATGTCGTAATCTTGTTTGGAGTCTTTTTCATCGAAATTTCCAGTGTTAACAAAAGTTCCAAGTGAATTTTTCTCTTTGGCTGCTTTAGTATTTAACTTGGAAGAAGTAACTTTGTCTGCCAGTATTGTTGGGCTAACAGTTCTTGTTTCAGATTTGAATGACATTTCTGGTTCATTTTGGGGTCTTTTAGTATTGCTTTGCATGTATACAGCACCTTTATCAGACTCTCCCTTAATTTGCCATTGATCATTAGAAAGCATGATATCGTTACCTGAATTATTCATTTCAATGGGACCATATGAGCTAGACATATCATCTGGCTCAGATTCAGTATAATCTACTTTAATATTCAGCTTCTCTCTGTCAATGAAATCAATTTTTATGTCCTCTGGTTTTTTAGAGACTATGGAAAGCTGTTCATCCATTTTCTTTGTTGCGTTTGATTTGCCAAAATCGAATTTAGTCATAACTGGTGATAACTCCTTTCCAATTTTGGAATGCTGGATGCTTAAAAGTCTGTAAGTCTGGTTATTTGCTGGCAGATGATTAACTTGTTTCGGTGGTTTTAATGGGGTTTTCTTTGTAGGATTGTAAGTCTTATTCTCAATAACATTCGACTTTGCAGTAGTTGGTTGTGTCACACCCTTGCGATAACTTGTATTACTCACCAACTTAGTAGTTTTCTTTTGCAAACTATTTGCTTCTTCTACGTTTGCCTTATGTCTGTTGCCGATTACTTGAAGAAAAGTATGTCGAGCAGTGTGGAGTACTCTTTTTCCTTTATTGAAACGCCTTGTAACAAAAATTACTTGCGTTTTGTAGGTGTGTTGATGTGAAGCAACTACTCGACATAATGGTTCGCTATAACAGTTTACAAGGTAGCAACCCCCATCTAGCATGAAAACAAGGTCGCAGCTGGACGTCTGGCAACAGAATGTTAGGCATTGTTTAACGTCTGTTACTTTTCCAAAATACGTAAAATCCCCGGCCTGCATTCCACGGCGAAGTATAACTCGAGAGTAAAGTTTAGAATAAGGGCAAGCTGAAAGCGTTTTGCCGATTGTATCTCCGAATGTTTCATCTTTGCTTTTAACGAGATGGTTTTTGAAATGTTGAACCATTGACGGGTTCCATGACAAATGGGCTGGATATTCCTCTTTACGTAGGACAATATGGGGAATATCCTTCCTATCCGGTATCATTGGACATCCCTTGTGATCTCTGTAGCATGCAAGAGCATAACACTTCCCCTGAAGGTACAAAGCCACATTACACCCATGAATCTTGCAGCACGAGAGGCGACAAAGTCGTTCCTTTGTTAGATGCCCAAGAAAGAGCCACGTCCCCTTTTCCATCGTGCGCATGAATATTGTTTTCTTACAACGCAACTTCGATTTGAAACACTGGTGATGGTTAAGTTTCTTGGTGTGTCGAACAATACCTCTTTGCGTTTTAAACCTGGTTTGAATCTTTGATCGTTGGTGGTAGTTTGATTTAAGCAAGCTTTTCTTGTGATTCTTAGGTCGAATGCCGCGCCATAAATACACAACTTGAGGTTCATACAGATTTGCCTGACGCGCAGGCACTAGCTCACACAAAAGTGCGCTATCACAGGCAACAGTATAACACACTTGTTGTACCACGAAAGCCAGGTTACACCCCTCGCTAGCACAGCAGCGTTTGACACAACCCTTAATTGAGTCCACTTTTCCTTGCGGGGTAAATGTTCCTGCTCGTAGACCGCCTCGAAGTGTAACACCATGATGTGTTGGGCCATGACTGCACAGGGAGACCATCTTAATTATTGGCATGCTTATAGTAGACGACACGCTGGAAGTTTCTGAAACACTGGTCGGAGAAATACCAAAATGTGCAAATAAATTGTTTTCTATGTCTTTTGCATTTGTAATACTCTTTTTGATATGCACACCCACTGTCGCATTTGCAAGTTTCTCACCTCGAGAAAGAATTTTCCTTCCAATGACAATAAGTCTTTGTCCAATTACATTTAAATGTTTTGCAGATTCGCCCAGTCTTGAAACTAGTTTTTTACTCTTTTCTGTATTTAACATTCGCACTCCTGTATTAATAGTAACTCTTCCAATGTCAATTAAATGTTGAATCACTTCTTCAGAGTGATTGGTTTTTGTGAAAGACAGACGCAGCAGAATATCCAATTTATCAAAACCAGGTAGATTGTTGGATTTTATGTTTTCTTCATTCTTCAGTGTTGTTCGCGGTTTTTGGGTAGCTTTTCCCTTACCAGTTTTGCTTACGTTGCTAACTTTAAAAGGGCTTTTAGCTTTTGATGCAGATTTGCTTTTTTCAGTTTGTTTTCTATGGTTTCTGTGCGGTTTCACACGAACTGTCTCATCGTTCTTTATTCTCTTTTGCAAGTGTTCGCGAGAGCGATGCTTATAGTGTTTGCTCTTTAAGTTCCATTCCTGAGAAATGCTGCTGCCGTTTTTGGTTGACACACGATTGGGGACGATTTTATAGTCCGGCTTTCTATGAATGTTGGGAGCTCCTGAGGAGTAGGACACCTCACCGGGGGGAGACTCCTGTTCTTGTAGCGTAACATTGTAAGAGAGTCCCCCCGGTGAATTGTGGGTCAACGATGGAACGTGTTGAGGAGTGATGTTGCCAGTTCCTGTACAGAGAAGCAATACATTATAAGAGACAACAATAACTCTCCAACTTTCCTTTTGAGATTTTAATGGGAAAAACAGGAATCGGAAAGGAAAGGTCACAAGAATCGAGATTGTATAAATCAATACACCAAAAACTTCTACAGCCAATGATAAGTCAATACACCAAAAACTTCTACAGCCAATGAGATTGCACAAAAACACTTGACAGACAAATAATTTTTCCAGCCCCACCCACAAGATAAAATTGTTCGTCCCTTAAAAGACATGTACGTATTACAGTATAAAATTGATAAAATTGTTAAAATGGATAAAACATTGGATAAAACTATAAAATTTGTAAAAGTTATCTAAAA
>JAOBYH010111101.1:0-18506 GCA_025403525.1 Umimayanthus kanabou
AAAAACCAAATTATCAGTTATCAGCAAAAAAAATGTCTAAATATCAGTTATCAGTTAAAATTTTGGGCGAATATCAGTTATCAGTTAACCCCATCCAGACCCTCCTGAAATTTCCCGGTTTTTTCAGAAAAATTATCAGCTACTAAACGAAGCCTCTAAAACTTAAGTTGTCAGTTTTTGTCTGTAGAAAGATATGCAATTTCAGGCTCACGCGATGGGCAACAAAAGGAAGCCTGACGGTAAACTTTTAGAGTTGTCAAGGAAGACAATGCAAATTTATAACCAAAAACACAGGTGAATGTTTCTCGGGAGTTAACATACAGATTAGATACCGAAATCAGACAATTTGTTAAATTGTCCAGGTTTTTAAGCTTGCTAAATCTCCAGCGTGTTTGTAGTCCGTCTCCAGATTTTTTTGCTGTCAGAGATTGGCCGTAGTTCAAAATTTATTGTCTGTTGACTCAACACTTTATTTACCGATTGCCCGTTGTTCTCTCAGTTTACTATTGAACTGGGTTGGCGCTGTACATTATAATTAGGGTGCTCGCCGCGTCGTCATTTTTAACTAACTAACAATTCTACCAATAGATTGCAAACGATTTTAAAAATCTTATGATGCACATTTTACACGGTCTATCTACAATTGTAAGTTAGTTGTGCAGTCAAATCTGGCAGATTTAAGCTTCATTTTTCAGTTCCGTTTTAAAAGTTTGCCTCCGACTATCCATGACACATTAACGATCTCGGGATGTGATGTTTGCCTTTGTGGTACAACAAAACTCTTCACATCACAAATTCAAAGGAATAGAAAAGCGAAAATACGTTGTACAATACAGATTCTGCATTATAGAGTCTACTGTTTGTTTTCATGATATTAAGCATCAGTCGTCAAGTTCCCGTGTGTTGCTAGCGATGCCGGCCAGGTTTCGCTTGCCCACGTGCCGGTGTACAATTGACTTTGGAGTTGTAGCAGCCACGCGGACGGCAAACTTGGTCCCAATGTCTGGATGCTTTCTGATCAATCGGCTGGGCGGTTCCATAACAAACTGAATCCATGTATGCGTGCTTTGACTTGTCTTCCCTTGGTCTTTTGCTATTATTTTACGCGTGATGGAGTGCGAAGAGCGCAGCCGATTGCAGAAACGTCTCAACGATTTAGAAACTTTGATGCGGCCGCTATTCGGAAGAATACTAAAATATGGCGTTTCGGGGGAGAACTTGTAGCGAATTCGCGCATTGTAGCCGATGTCTGCGTCCGCGGCTTTAACTTTATAGACAGATCGTCCCACTGTGGCGTTACACGGCACTCTGAGGTAGTATGTCTTATGTTCAAACTTAGGTGCGTTGTCGTTGGTGTCCAATATATTAACCGAAACAAAGGTTCGCGTCGTCTGGAGGTTGTTTGACGAGTCTTTTGCCACCGCTTTTACTTCCAGCAAATAAGTTGAGATTTTTTCTCTATCTAGGTGGCCCTTCACACTGATGATACCCTGTGTAGGGTTAATGGCAAATGTTGAGGGTAAGCGGAGGTTTTCTGTAATGATGCTGTAGTACAGTGCCTTGGATTTTGACAGTGTCGTTGCCTTGACTCTAACCACCGACGTTCCGACTGGAGAGTTTTCCTTGACGTTTGCTGTATATTGTGATTGTCTGAACACGATCTCTGTAAAGAAAAAGAGGTGTTACACAATTTCATTGGGTAGATACTGCCTCATACGTAGCGCTTTCGGAGTAACCGCGAGCGCTGCCCACAAAGGTGCGAGGGAAGGACGAATCTCTTTCCTTTCGTAATCCTTCCCTAGCACCTTTGCGCGCTGCTGTCGTTGCTATTCCGGAAATACTTGGGCAGACGTGTTTATCGCCACACAGCAATGCACCTGAGTTTAAATGTCTGGTTCTTTTTATATAATAAGTTTCATCACGTGTTTTTGTAAATAGTTCTACTAAAATTTTAATCACATTACATTATTCAAATTTTAAGCGCATTCCTGGGGCTCCTATTGATATCAGTAAACGTTAATTGAAAGGATCGCCCTGATTAGGCAAAGGTTATTAAAGAAAAGGCCTGTAATCTTACCCGGATAACAAGTCTTGTGATCAGTATGTAGTTTGTGAGTTGGCGGACATTCACAGCGATACGTGCCTCTGAAGTTGCGGCAAAAGTGGCTGCAACCACCGTTATGTCTTCCGCACTCGTTGGTATCTGAAGTTAGAGATTTGAGAGATTAGAATAGACATGTTAAAGGTTCATGACCATGAGTTACACAATACCCTGGCCACATTTGATCCACAAAAGCTCTAATAACCCTTCCCCGTCTGAAGCTTCAAGTTTCTAAGAAATCCCCCTTTCTAATAACCCCTCCCCCAAAAAGTTCTTGATCTCAACATCGCCAATATTGAGCTTTATGTGGAACAGTTTCTGTACAAAATTTACTTGTATTCAAAGCTTGTATTTGTTTCCGATCTGCTTAACGCAGAGTTTTATACCTCCCAAGAAATGCAAACTCTATCGTATCATCAACGCTGGGTGACATTTCTGAATGAATGACTCCATCTTTGGCTGTCAATGAGTTTAGATAAGTCCCCCCTCCACTCCTAACTTATAAGCCGCTCGTCTGGAAGGGCTGAAATTTAATGAGCCCCCAGGGGTTCATTAGAGCTTTTGCGGTACAGCGTAGAGGTAAAATGCTTCGTACATTGTTTGTGCAAGACAATTGCCCATGCTGGCGGACCAAACTAAAATATACCTACCCAGGATCCCAGTGGATGAAACTTAGCCTAGGGTTAGTGTGCGTGTGTGTGTGTGTGTGTGTGGGAGGGGGGGGGGGGCGTGGTTTTTGCGGAAAAAAGTGCCTGTTGATTTAGTTTAAATCCCTACAGCGTTTCAGCAAAACAAAACAAATTCATGCACCTCCTCAAAGGTTTTAAAAATGGTTAGCTGGTTTGCAACTTCAATATACCATGATCTTACCTCGACATTTGCCGTCCGGGCTGACCGTGTATCCCTTACGACAAACACAGTGGAAACTGCCGTCAGTATTGACGCATCGATGCTCACACTTGGCAATTCCTGTTTTGCACTCGTCAATGTCTGAATGGAAACGAAAAGACATAAAGCTCCTTACACACCTCTGTTCCGTTTTGTAATGGAACATAATATGAATCTCACATTTTTATGCAGCAATTTCTGTATATACAGATAAATCTGTTAACAATTGAGTTAAATAATAACTATGGACCATAAAGTTATCTCTTAATTTTCCCGGCCCAAAATGGTCTGAAATAGGTTACTATATTCTTCAGTTTTGTTGGAGACTCGGGCGGCACACACACTATCCCTCCGTGATTTTTTTCTGTTTTTCTCACCTTCGCAACTCCCCGATCTTCGTCGTCCTTTCATTTCGTATCCATCTGGACAGTCGCACGCGTACCCGCCAACAGTGTTCCTACAGAGACTTGGAAACGTGCAAACGTCCCGAAGGCACTCGTTTACATCTAAGGAAAAGAAAACCATTATTTTATTTCAAAGGTGTATGCGAGGTTAGCACAGTTGGTAAGATCTCTGACTGCCAACCAAAAGGTCTCGGGTTCAATCCCCCGCCTGGTCGAAGGTTGAACTTTGTGTGACCTTTTTTCACCTCCTCGTCCGTGGACAGGGACGTTAAGCCGTTGGTCCAATCTCTCGACGTTCTATCGTGGGACGTAAAAGAACGCACATACTTGTAGATAAGAGTAGGCTAATGCCGGTGTTGTGGTCTGGCGCGCACCTCCTCCCTACAAAGGGAGCCAGGCCTAGAAGGGACCACGTCTCCTATTCAGGCTATTACCTATGCTTCCGCTGAGTACCATATTCAGCAAATGTTGTAAACAAATAAACAAACTGTTTTAGCTGACTTAGGAGAACGCGTTGTATTTCAAATGTTTTTTCCATGCTTCAAAGGTTATAAAACAAGACAGCTGCTTTCATTGAGAAGTGTACGGTGGGTATTTTAGAGTTCCTCGAAAGAATGACGAGAGACTAGACCAACGGCTCAAGCTTTCTGTCCATGGACGGTAAGGCGAAAGAAACTTGCACAAAGTTCATCCTTCGACCGGGTTCCAGTTGCATAAAGCTGTAATTGATGATTATTAAGCCAATTAATTTCTCTTTCTCTTGTATTTGGCTCGGCTTTCTCCGAAAGTGTGACTTAGTTGTATTTACAGTTTTACAATTCCTATTTCCAATGGATCCGCTGTAATTGGAGAATACGGTTATGGCTCCTTAATCGAGTATTATTTCTTGCTTTTGTTTGGTGATGCTGTTGTATACTTGCTAAGTTGAAAAACATAAAATAGAAAACACTGTCCAATGGATGTTATTGTTAGTCTAACACCAGACGTTAAACATTAGGAAATCGTATGCAGCAACGTCAGATGACAAACATTAGGAAATCCTATGCAACAACTACAGACGTTAAATATTAGGAATTCCCATGCATGCAACAACGGCAGGTGTTAATCTTTAGGAAATCCTATGCAACAGTGTCAGATGTTTTAAAAACATTAGGAAATCCTATGCAACAACGTCAGACGTTAAACATTAAGAAGTCCTATGCAACGACGTCAGACGTTAAACATTAAGAAATCCTATGCAACAACGTCAGATGTTAAACATTAGGAAATCCTTTGCAACAACGTCATGTACGTTAAACATAAGCAAATTGAATGTAACTACGTCAGGCGTTGAACATTAGGAATTCCTAAGCAGCAACGTTAGACGTTAAACATTAGGAAATCCTATGTAACAACGTCAGATGTTAATATTAGGATATCCTATGAGGTCCGACGTTAAATATTAGGAAATCCTATGCAACGACGTCAGACGTTTTAAAAACATTAAGAAATCCTTATATGCAACAACGTCAGGCGTTGAACATTAGGAAATCCTATGCAACAACGTCAAACATTAAACATTAGGAAATTGTTTGCAACAACGTCAGACATTTTGAAGAAGAACAGATAAAGATCGATAGACACACTTACCTACAGCAAAGTAGGACATTTGAAACCCCCGGGCAGATCCACGACCATCGGAGCGAAATCGAACCCAGATATCATTGGTGGGAGTAAGTAAAGCACGCGGGCGCCTTCTTCCACAAAATATAAGAGGATTTCGAAAACGATTTGTGTTCGACAACATAAGGAAATCTCGAGAACAACCACTGGAGTCCTCGATATGAAACTGGCGACGGAACCTGATTCGTATGTTGTATCCTTGAGGAACAACGATGTGCCATGTGCACTGACGGTTGCCTTTGTAACGATGGGGGTAGCCTGGTGACCGCACAGTACCATGGGATTGTGACAGCACCGCGGGATTTCCGTCACATCTTTGTTTTCTTATGCTTGTAAAATTGACAGCCTTGACTGAGCCAGCTTCAAACGATTTACGTTCTGCGAAGAAAACGGAGAGTAGACAAATAAATAAATGGAGGTGTTAGCATGTACAAGGAGAAGACAGTTCGAGATGGTGGAACATTTTGAATAATTTTTTCTGACATAATTTTTACATTTGACATTACGAGAACCTAAAATTTTACTGGAAAAACAAATGAACAGCACTCTTTTCTTATAACAACGTTTATTTTGAGCGTTCTTGGCTTTTTCAAAATCTTAGCCTCAAGACGTTTTAAAAGTGTTTTTTGTCATTTTTTGGAATTTTGTCAATATAAATGCATTCAAAGGCTGTTCTCAACATCTTAAGCCAGGTTATATATGTACCGGCGACCAGTGAAGTCGCCCCGTTCATCTATAGTGACGTCGCCCCACTATCATGGTGAAGTCGCCCATTATCTTTATATACACTTTTAACAGTATTTTTGAGTTTCGATTTTAGATTAAACCTGGATTCAAAGCTCAGACTCATTGGTTTACGATATAACTTCAGTACTTTTAAAGTTTCGCGAATATAGTTTATAGTTTAGTGTTTAACAATCTACTTTTCGAAAGTTCAGTACTATATTATACATTAGTTTTAATTCTATGTGATAGTAATGAAATGTACTGTTTTAAAAAGCGTCGGTAAAAAGCCGGTAGAAAAACAAAACAAAAGTGAGTCAATGTTTATTGGTACTTGGGTTTGTTTTTACGATCCATTTTCAAATTTGTTTGAAATGAGATTTGATCAGACATCCGACTGTGGAGTAAACTATTAATTTACAGTCAATAAAACCAGAATAACGTTTGAAACTTGGCCACGATTCTCCTGTCCCAAATCACGTATCACAACTCACGTGTCTTCTCGGCTGTTTCATTTCAGCTCACATGCAGGTGCACGTAGAAAGGATATGTAAAAATAAAGGAAAACTAATCCAGACCGAAAAAAGTGTTTTCAATCTCGAAAAGTAGGAAAACGTAAAGAAAAATCGCAGCCGAAAGTTGACCGACAAAAAAATGCTTGCAAGTTATTCCTTTCACTCTCTTGTCCACGAACACAAATAGTCTATGAACTTACTGAAGAAGAACCTATATTATGATGACTTAATTTAATTAGTATCAAACAACCTTCTACTATTGTAAAAGCTACAGTTAGTTGAAATAATACAGTATTAAGGTTGTCAAAATTGAAACAAAAACTTTCGGGGGCTGTTAAAATATTTCTTTGACCAGGGCCGTAAGTCGTGTAAATTTGTTTTTTGTTTTCGCCGATGTATAACTGAAATTGATACTAATTAGCTTAAGTATATGGAACTTATCATTCAGTCCAATGCTATTAGTACACATAATACTTTTATAGGGGGAGTCCTAGACTCTTCTATTATTTGACCATCCTGAACAACGGCGTAAATCGGTAGAACTATGACTACATCGGGTAGATTAGACAATTTACATGGGCGAGTTCAAAGAATTGCTGGTTTGAAAGAAAAACTAACTAACTCGTTCGCGCTGCTGCTTCCATCAGGGGAAAAGGTTTACTGTCGGAGGTTGTTTTGCAATTAAGGAGATAAATCATATGTTGATTTCGGCACGTGCACACGCGCCGAAATGACTACAAAATAAATGCTTGATATATCAGCGTCGAAATTTTTAGCATAAGTGATTCAGTTGTTTGCACGAATGACTATTCCAATTCTTGAGTATAGGGGAGTATCCTTTTAAAAATTAGATTCAGGGTCATCCAAATATATAACTGACATCACAACGTTTGTTTGAAGAAAAGTTTTGCGTTCGTTCATAGTTTGAGTGAATTTACGCTGAATGCGGGACGTGTTTGACGCCTAACAAGTGTGTGTTTTACCACCCGAGGTGTTAATAAAATAACTGGAACAATGGAACAGCTGCGAAAATCAAACAAGTTCTTCCTGATCTTGTTTAGGGGACTTAAAAACACAATCATCAATTTCCCTCCAATATGAACACTTGTGAGCACTAATTCTAAATCAGACTTGTTGGCTTTGCTAACCCGTTATAAGCTCGGAATAGATTACGAGAGAATGCCTTTTGTTTTTCACACTGTAGTATGACGCACAGTGAAAAGCTTCTAAAGTTCAATATTTATTTTTGACAAAAGCTTGAGTTTTATTAAATTTGGATCATCACTATGCGTCTCCCCAAGGTATTAGGAATACAGCTTAGAATCTAACTAATTTGTCACATGCATCCGACGAAAACTGCAAGTTTGCGATTACCAGAGTTTGAACTTGCGACCTTTAATCCATAGCTTTCTACACTTAAATGTAAGTGAAATCGAGAAAGTACTGATTATGACTGTACGGCAGCAAACCAGACATACCCTATACTCATACCCAAGTAAGCTTTTTGAAATATTAGCCATTTGATTAAGTGGAAAAGTTAGTTACGGTATCGAATGGTGTGTTTACTGAGTTTAAGAAATATAACGCTATAGAGTTCGCGGTAAGTAGAAAATTTATCAAAAAATGTACAGTACTTGCTTCATAGTCAGATATATTTTGACGAACGTGGCAATCTCTCAAAATTTACTTTCGATGAAGGTTATTGAAACAAATTTCTCCGTACACTCAAATTAACTCGCTTTGGTCCGCCAATGGTTTGTTTGTGTGAACCCTAAATACAACAACCCTTTTTGGTTTCACATTCGTAGAACATCCACTCAGGTTTGAGTGTAACTTGGAAAAGCATTCCAAAGCAGAGTGTCCTAAAATCATATGTCTTTAATGCCAACATTTCCTGCTTTTCGACTTCTATCAAAAACTATTGATTCTAAAGATTACAGATAGGTAGATAACAAGGTGTGAGGTATTGTCCAGAACTTACCTGTGGGGCGAGCATGTTTCCAATGGTACCCAAAGCATTCCAAAGGAAGAAACACCCTGCGTTCAGATACAATTAACTCAACGTGATTAATAAAACACGATGTGTCCATCCCTTTAAGCTAAAAAACTGACTGCGCAGCAGCGCCTAAAAAGATCAGTTGTACAAAAGACGGCAGATTTGTTTTGTGGTCGTAATGAAAGTCTCCTTCGTTTGGATATAACATTGAAGTGGAACTCAATTCAGTCATTATGTAAACTTGTGGCCTGCTCGAGTTTCTATTTCGTGCGCGTTGACGAAAACTGTCATTTCTGAGTTCATATTCTCATAAATTTTAGCAACAGAATGTAAAGTGTATAGCCTGCAGATTAACTGAAAATGTTCAAGATTGTCAGTGGAAGTTGTTTTGCAGCACTGTTATACTGGACTAGTTAATAGCGCATTGAAAGCTAAAGGTGTTTAGATCATACTAGATATGTGTAATAGTTTTGTCTTTGAACGGCCCAGTTACATGTAATTGGCAAAAATAAATAATGAAATACTGACAATACTAAAACAGAAAGAATGAAGTTTTTACTTACATAAAGAAGACGAGTGCAAAAACCAAGATAACTAATTTGGAGTTCATCTCGTTTGCTCTTTGTAAAGTTCTGCTCACAACTTGTCCTCAAATGCTCAATTCCGCAAGTCTACCGCAGAGAGTCGAGTTGAGTTATTTCATAAATCACTCTTGAAGATTTCTGGCAATCCTTCAGCCCTACCCAGTCCTAACCAATCATCGAAACTTACTGACGCGTTTCTACAGGGTTGGTGCGGTGATGTCAGTCCTTAGACCTCGACTCTTCCTGTAGCAAGCGCTCTAATGAGATGATCGATAACAGTAATTGTAGAGGATTAGAGAAGCTTTTACTGATGACAATTGGTTTAATAAATGTTTGCCTGTTAATTGCCCTGCAGCGGAGGGAACTCGCAAGTCATCATTTTAAGAACGAAGGTTTGGAACCGGCTTCTAACCTGTTCATTCATCTCACGGAAAACCCAAGATGAAAACCTTTCGTGCAACGCTAAATTCGGGCGGCGTTCTTTGAAGCAGATATCAGAGGATATTTGCGAGTCTGGGTTATTTGGAGGTGGTAGACAACCAAATTATACATATAGTCATAGATGAGAAACATAATCTCTTTTTTTTCTTGACCACAGTCTTTGAAGGAGCAACTCCAATCGATCAAAGTCAAAACCAGGAATCTGAACCACTTCTCATTCCGTTTATCACAAAACGACACATTTTCACAGCTAGATAACGACCAAAAATGGCTTTTATCTTTCTAGTGTGTTATAGACCACACTGCCCAGTCAACCGGCCATTCTAGTGGTTATAAAAAACTCTGATGGATTATCGTTTTTATGGTTGTTTTCTGGAACATTAAATGCTTCGCTAGAGTGCCAAGAGCCGTTACTCGACGCCGAACCAGAGCTCTGGGGTCAAGGACAATTGGATAAGGCTCTTGAGATAGATGGTGAGAATTGTGCGAGCGGTTTATCCTTGTATTAAGAGTAACGTTTGCGGTATATTCAGTTTTGGCTAAAACAACGGAATGTTACAGGTTTTCTTTACTTGTTATTTGTTGCTCAACGTAAAATCCAAGGGTCAGTTAAATCAATATTTATTTTCTGATAAATGTCGGGAAGTTCTTTTGCCGTTGTTGGCCGTTGCTATTATTGGAAACAAACAGACGAACACGTCAAAGCAAAGACAGAACAATTGAAAAGCAGCTTTATCAACTCTGTCGTAAAAGAAAATAGAAAAGCAAAGTCAGGTCCCGAGTATTTAAAGTTGAAGATAAGAACTAAGACATTAATGTTGTCAAATCCAAGATGTTTACATGTTGTTTGAATCCTATGGCAGACTCGGCACAACTGCGCATCATTCTCACTCGAGTCACACCCTAACGGCGTTAAGAGCCCTCAAACGCTAAATCATTAATCACCCTTTGGTTACATAATAGACAGCCGGGCCGATTAGCACACAGACATCAGAAGGGTACGATTAAAACAAACCAGAAAGTTTGAAGGAAAATTGCTAACAAGCGCGTTGTGGTTGTTGATTTAAAGAACTCGAGAATACATGCATATAACATATCCGTATTATGTGGGTAGCAGATCATAACCAATTGCTGTAAAGTTATAGTGCACAAAACCGCCTCAAGGGTACGATTAAAACAAACCAGAAAGTTTGAAGGCAAATTGCTAATAAGAACACCATGACTGTTGATGTAAAGAACTCGAGCAAAAAGGTTTATCTCAATGTAAGTGGGTTGCATTCCACAGTCCAATGCTGTACTGACTGTACAGAGGGAATTAGTTTAACGAGCGACTTAAAACTGAAGGGGTATGGTTTAACTCGTTGCACATGCTGTCGAAAAAATTAACAACAAATGAGTCTTATTTCGAATCTTTATGAAAGCCTTAAGCTATCGCACACCAGCACTTTCTATTAAAACAGTAGTGTTTCTTTTTGTTTGATGTATCTCAGTGGCGGATTTAGGAGAGGGGCCCAGGGGGCCTGGGACCCCCCTTTTGGTTGAATATTTGCAAAAGATTTATAAGAAAACGACTAAAATGAGCATTCAAAAGCCATTTTAAGGGATTTTGGGCCCCCTCTTTCTAGAATTTTATAGCTTCTGGCCATCTGGGCCCCCTCTTTCAAAAATTTCTGGATCCGCCCCTGTATCTGTAAGCAATTGTTGCTCTTTAGCCACCATTGCTAGATTATATATATGTGTGAAAAGAAAATTTCTCATGGAATAAAAAACAAACTAACAGGAAACAAAATCAAGTTATTTTAGTTGTCCAACCAAATTTACTGACAGAGCTCAACAAATATTGAAGATTCAAATGGTTCTTTGGGCAAGTTAAACTCTGCATGGTACTTCGTTGTCTCGGGTTGTCTTGCAACTCACACACTTAACCCGGAAAATAATCACAATTAATTGATTTAAACCCTTAAATGCTCCTCTTTATGCCTCTAGAAGTGAAAGTTCTTTTTGAAAACTAATTGAATAGCGACATTTACTGGAAATCTACAAAAACATTTACCCGAGGCAGAGTGCAATTTTCAAAAATCTAAACCATCTAGCTCTGGTATATTTGTAAGCTCAAATTCAGTAGTTTGTGTAACAACTTCTATGAGCACAAAAAGCGTAGGAAAAGAAGCGGATGTCTTTATTGCGAAATAAATCTTAATTTGTTACAAACCACGAAACGTCAGTCAACAACAACAACAACAACAACAACAACAAGGTCTTTGCCTTTAAATGATCATGGGTGACTGCAGTATTACAAATTAAATTTATCTTTTCTCCTTTCTTATGCCCGGCCGTTTCATGATTACTTTCACTTTTAAATTTGGAAATAAGAACTCGATTGAATGTCCTTCACTACAAGTACAAGTAGTCTTTATAAACGTTTTGAGAAAGGTCCATTCTCTTAAAGAAAGCGACGAGAGTTTGGGAGACTTATTACTCTGAGTTATTTCCACTGATATAACTTGTTAGCAAGTCGACTTTTAGTTGTGTTTGTACCAGTAGACAAAGAAGTGTTTGGAAACAGTTTGTACCTTAACATGTCCCCAGAAAAGTCGGCTTTCAAACTGGAAAGGTCAGGGTTACAACTTTAATAATGGCTATTTTTAAGAACCAATGTTTTTGTTGCTGTATTTGGTCGAAACTATGGAATTTTTATTAACAGTCACAAGCCGCCGGCCAGATAGCTGAATCACTGTTGACACAATACAGGAACAAGTCACCGATAACTTAAATACCTGGGTGATTATTAAAGAGGGTTCAGTGGTTTGCAAAAGGTTGTTGATCCTTTGAAGTGCGGGAATTGGGACAGCGAAAAAATGAAGCGAACCATAGCATAAGCTTTGAGTTTGAAAAGTATGCCAAACCTAATTGACCAATACTGCAGTTTAATGCTCTAAAGCTGTATCATTAAAGTATTTTACTGTTGATCGTTTCTTTATTGTGTTATCATTACTGCAACATTTGCACCATAACGATGACAAACGCGTGCGCAACTGATGAATTACAACTTGTATATTAAGAAAGCAAACTTTAACCTCTATTAAATCTAATTAAAAAAGTGTAAAGTTCAATTCTTTTTGTAATGGGTCTATTCTGGGTAACACAAAAGGTCAAAGGATAGCACTTGGCTGAAGCCTTGTTGCAAGATCTTTCCATTCACTGTTTAAATTGCCGTATTTGTTGTTAATGTGACTTCCGACAAACTAAACTGGGTTTAAGGCCCCAGTATGGCGGCGGTTGCAAGTTTTAGACCTCAATCCTCTTTGCCAGAAGTGAGACTAGTTGGCGATTGTCGGTCGGATCTGCACAAAATGGTGGGAGACCACTTTGTCCATTAAGCTCCCACAATCGTTCGTTTGAAGTTGGCTAACCTAGTTTCCTCGTTATCAAGCAAAAGTTTTTCACTGAGCTCACGCATTAAGACCAAAAGTTTTAGCCTCCAAAATATAGCTGAGAGCATTTCTGGAGCTCTTTTGCAGAAACTGTAAACAACTACTAAAAATGCTTTAGTTTGCTTACATTAGCCGGAATGCCGAGTGATCTAGTGATTCCTTTTTTGCCAATACTGTACTTCTTTTCTTGATTTATTCTAAGTAAGCATAATATATATGATAAATGAATAAATAAGTAAATAAATAAATAGACAAATAAGTAAATAAAGTTGTTGTTATTTGTTGTTGTCGTTGCTGCTGTTGCTGATGTTGTTGTTGATCGCATGTTTCGAATTGTACACATGCGTTAAAGGTTTGTTAATTGGCTGCATGGGATAAAAAAAAGTTATCCTGTTCTTGAATGCGAGCTTGTCGGCAGTTGCTGTTGTGTCTGGGAGGCATGTGCTTTATACAAGAATTAAGAGTTTTTGACCTTAACGAAAGGTTTAAAACTGAAACATGTATTACAGGCCAATAGTACAAGCATAATTACATACTGGCAATTATTGGGCGTTGGCAGGTAATTCGCTCCTTGACTCTCTTCCGAGCCACCAGGATTTGTAGGTCAGCCTACATCTGAGTTCTAACAATCACCTTTAAGTTCCTCATTATATTTGTGACCTATTAAAGCCTTACTGTCCCATCAAAACTCTTGGCTCCTCAAGTCAAAACCCACTCTGTAAGCCTGTTTTCAACCTCAACACGTTGTTGCCGTTGTCTCTTATCATGATCATGCTGTATGAAACTAACTGTCAACCAATGTTAGGAACTCGAGGTTCTGGGACGTTTTATAACGACTATGCTCATGCAAGGCATAGCTTTTGAAAAAAGTTCCCTTACATTTCAACCGTTCTTACCATTTTAGCATTTAAACTGTATTCATCATATTTCATTCTATCTATATAACAATATCTAAATTGTAGTTTCGCATAATTAAGTATTTTTAGAAACATTTTATACTTTGTCAATATCATTATCCGATTATTACAATTATTGTTTTATTATCATTATTGCTATTACTATTATTGCTGTTATTCAGTTATTCTAAAAGTGACCCGAGCAATTTCGGGACTTTTTAAGTTCTTCTAAAAAAAATAATACAAAATTGCTATAATTAACATAAGCAATTGCGAAAGGCATGTAGAAAGCGTATTTCTCTAGAACTAACTGTAAGCCTGATAATACATTACCCTCCTGTTAAGCAAGATCTCATCTCATGCCTGTTTAATTTATGTCTTATGATATCGTATTAAAATTCTGTGTGTTCATATGAGAAGGTAGGCTGGCCCACTTATCGGGATGTTGATCAAAAAATACCTGGATTCCGAAAAAAGGGATGCACGTCATTTTCCCCTTTGAGCAGTTCAATGCTTTTACCGAGAAATGCGATTTTTGAAGATGGTTCAAAAACAATGAGTGTGTTCATGCAGGAATGACGATTGCGCCAAAAATCGTGCTGAGAGCAATCTTACACGAATTCAGTTTTTTGCACCACAATGTTGCCTAAACAATTCGTTGTCCAATGAAACTTCACAGGCAGAGATCGCTTTCCATTTGCCCTTTCTTGCCGGCCGTAAAGAACTGGTTCTGGCCAGTTGAAATGAAAAGGTCCAAGGAGCGCGCGTATATATTTCTCCCGCGCTTTGGCCGACCGGAGCGGGAGAGCTCAGCGGCTCTGATCCATGAGCAGGGCCATTCTGGCCAGAAACAGTTCTGAGAATTCGTGCGTTCCATTTAAGAACTGACTGGTCGGACCAGTCAGACCGGACAAGTGATAAGTGACCTATATCGAGTTCCATCGCAAGCTGGCGAGAGTATACGGATTTTTTAAACGAATTAAACCTAAGTTTCTAGTTATTATTGTTGGATTACAGTGAGTTCAAATTTTATTTTTTCGATTGTCCTGAGGAAACCAAAACCGAAACAAATTGCAAAGGATGCCGGACAACCAATCTAGACCTTTCAAACTTGGGCAAGTTTAAGCCTCAGTATAGTTTTGCATCAAAAACATATATTTTTATAGCAGGAAAGAATACCGTGAACGTAACTACCGTGAACGTCACTAACGTAAACGTAACTACCGTAGAACGTGACTACCGCAAACGTAACTATTGTAAACGTAACTACCGCAAACTTAACTACCGTGAACGTAACTACCGTACGTAACTACCGTAAAACGTAACTACCGTAAACGTAACTACCTTAAACGTAACTACCTTAAACGTAACTACCGTGAACGTAACTACCATATACGTAACTACCGTGAACGTAACTACGTAAACGTAACTACCTTAAACGTAACTACCGTAAACGCTCCAACAAGTGCCCGGGTGCTTATTTATTTTCTTAATGGCCTTCTAGAGGGGGCGCTTAGTAGAGGAGAGGCGGTGCTTATTGGAAATTCGATGAGAGCCAACGACCATACATATATCAAATCAATACCCAAACGTATTAATAATTTGTTTATAGCCCTAACGTTGGCCCTATAATATCACTCTGTCTCTGAATGATCAATTTGCGATCGATTTAATGATCGATTGATAAAATCTTTGGAAGCTGAAAGTACTTTATGTAATTGATCAAAAAACATCATTCTTGTGTAGTGAAAACATTATTCTTCTGCATCCTCAGGCTCATGTACTAGTCACGTGAAAAAAATCTTTTCTGGCTATAAATAAAACGATGAAGATAGGATAATAAAAACTGCTCATAAATTACATGATAATATGTAAGTGAATCAATACTACCAAAAGCGAACATCACACTGTTCTAGCCAAATTATCAACCCATAAAATTGCTACGCGCACACAAAGTTGAATTGCTTTACCGTTGATACAACAGTTAATGCGTAAGGTTTTAAGTAACGTGTTTGTGTTTCTTTTTGTTGACTGATATAAAAATCGTGTATTTTAAAAGCTGATATTTTTGCAGCACTAAAAGATCAAAGTTCAGAATTCGGCCTTTATTCTTTGGTATAGAAATAAGTGCATTAGATTATATTTGTATATTCAAGGGACAGTCTATTTTTCTAAAATCTCGTGGGGGAGGGGGGATAATTTATTCAGTCTAACTTTTTTCATGGTCAATCTTCGGTTAAAATATGTTTTTTCTACTTTCCTATGCATTCTCTTTATAGCTTTCCGCCTGGTTCGATTGTGCATTTTTTTTATAAATTGTTTTCACTCCTCCCTCCCAACCGAGATCAAATGGTTGGTTCCTAAGGAAGTATAATCAGTCAATAATTTCATTCGCTACGTGACACCGTTATCGGAACAGATTCTTTTCCTCAAATAGATGTTTCTGTAGTCTTTTTACGGACCTCGAACCAAAGTGACCTCAACTGGTTAAAGATATTTTTTTCGTATCCTATGATGTTAATGTTTGGAAGAAAATATTTTGAGTATATTGTCAACAAGTGCTTTTCAAATAAAAAAAAATAACTCGCACTCATAAATCAAAGTTACGCGGGCGCCATGTTTTGTCAACAGTCTGGGTTGAAAAACAAGCTACGTGTTAGTATGAGCTGGTAGGTCACTTGGAAGATACTCAAGTTCTTCAAAACATTATTTTTAATGTGCTCATAAACCACGTATACGGTGCCACAAAGTCGCAGAGATTTTCAGAAGAAGTAACTTTACTGTCATGAGCCAAGTTTACCGAAGATTTCCCCTACTTCCTGTCGCCGGCTTTTCACACGTTTTTGTGGCAAATCATTTAATAGTCGTACTTTTGGTTGAAGTTTTATAACCCTTTCAAAACAAACGTATCGCCGTCAATTTCAATTTAAAGATATTTTAAACAAGCAAGGGATTTTTCATTTTTAGAAGGGGAGGGGTTGGGGAGACCGGGAGGATGTGTGAACAAATCCAGGGGGTCAGCCGATTTTAAATGCCATAAAAAGGGTGGGGTCATTTGAAATTGACAATTTAGCATCAAAGGGAATCAATCGTGAGTAATATACTAGGCTACTCACAGATGCTTATACAATACTTTGGAACGAGAGCTGGAGGTCTCTACTGAAGGGGGGAGGGGTGGGGGATAGGGTGTCGATTGTTTTTTCAGTTGAGCTCGACTTGTGGCAAGTCTATTTCAATAGCTACAATGACCTTTCCGTCCCCCTTCTAGAGAGTGAATGTATTCTGAAATATCTAATTATTCTTTGTGTACCCAATTCACGGCAGCTGTAATAACGTTTTCCCTCCCAACCGAATGGCCTAAATGCCCCCAACATGTATTTTTCGTGCTAATTTGCTTGACCGGCTAGCTACACACATTAACTGATCAGTTGAAACTCATTTTGTTAAAAATGTGTAAGTAATGATCTTAAAGTGAGATAATCATGATCCTTTCCGCGAAACTCATTTTTTTAAAAAAAATCATTTATGTGTAAGTAATATTGTTAGTGAGATAATCAGACAAGGACATTTCAGTTTATGATATCGGCATGCCACGTTAACAAACTGCGTAGAGGCAAAGTGTACCGTTAACTGATCAATCGAAACCGTCATTTTAAAAAAAATCATTTATGTGCAAGTAATATTGTTAGCCAGATAATCATTATCTTTTCTTGACAAGTACATTTCAATTTATGTTCTCGGCATGTTAACAAATTGTGTAGAGGCAAAGTGTGCCGGTGCTTGACACATCATTAAAGGTCTGTCGTTGCATTTGATTATTGTATATTACCTCTTAATACGTTTTCAAGGTGGTTGTCCGTCAGAAGCAATAAAAATTTTAAATTTCCTGCATGCCAAATTAATTGAGTAGTAGGCCGGAAAACGCCTGAAAGACGACGGATTAAAATGTAGGACTGTATTTTTTTAAAACTATCTTTTAACGAAATGTTTCGAGCCAAACCCACGCTCCCAAAAGGCGTTATACAAACCCTACGCTTCAAACAGTTTTTGTGTGCCCTGTAATGTTTGTGAAAATACACCAACCAGTTTCCTGTCAGGAAGTCATTAATCTTCAAACACGTAAATAGTCGGTAGCCTTTCAGTTTAAAAGTTGAGCTGGGTTAACGAGGCGATAATTAGTGAGTGAATGACTAAAGTATTGCAATCAGATATGATTGTCGGAGATTGTTCTACGTGCCTTTTGAATCACTTTTTGAAATGGCCGATAGGCGATACCAAAGCCAAAGAGCGGGAAATCTTGTGAACGGAGAGAGAGCAAAATCAGTTTAACCCGATCATTTTATCGGCTGACACCACAAAGTTCGATAACTAAAGTCAATATTTTAAAAGTTCAGTACTTCAAATTCGTGCTTGCTTATATAAGCATTTGATACAATGGAACTGGTGTACACAGATATGTCAGAATACGCTGTCTTACATACGAAATTGGATCCAAACCCAGTTGAAACCATATGGAAATCTTTCTCAGTTCATAAATCATTGAATAGGCGCCATGGCGCAATAGCCGAAGTTGAAAGTTCGTTGGCAAAAATTGTTAAGCAATAAACTGTTTCCGTACATACACTCCTTTTTAAATTATTTTTGGCCGAGGCTTAATGTTCCTAAAACTTTTGGGGATTTCAGCCTCAAATGTTCGTAAAACGCTCTTAACGTAATTGTTAGTATTGGGTCAGTGTACATTTGTTATTTTCCACTCCCACAAACCAATCAGAAGCATAAACCCGCTTTACATACATACATACATACATACATACATACATACATACATACATACATACATACATACATACATACATACATAC
>JAOBYH010111102.1:0-11218 GCA_025403525.1 Umimayanthus kanabou
TTTACTTTGAGCTCCAGACGTCGTTGCCGTACCGCCAAATCTTAATCAATTTAACAAGGCGGGAGAAACGGATTGGTCAACCTGGTCCGTCTCGGCCAAAGTAGCCGTACTAGCACTTCGCCGTATCGTATCTTAAAGTCCCTATTGACTAACGTAATACGGCACCCTTGACAGTCCTGTTAAAAGGGGTTCTTATGAAATTAAACGCTTTGATCAGTGTACTTTGAGTCCGGCAAAATGAAAGAATGCGGTTTTTTGTATGGAGTTAGTAATCCGTGATACTGACCCTTAAACGTACACTTATTTGGCACCAACAATATGACTTAAAATTATTTGTTAAAAAGTCACTATCCTCACTTTGTACTGGAACACAGTTGATGCACAGTATTTTCTAGTGTGAAGACAAGATGCCATTCAGGGAGTGTGCAAATTAAGGAGATTTTGTGAAATTAATGAGACAAAAAGTCGCCGAACAACAACGCTTTGCACCCAAACGTAAATAGCGTATTGAAGCTTTCTTTCTGGTTTTACTTATGGTTGATCGTTAGTAAATTAAATGGTGTGCACTTCCCCTTTTTCTTAACCAACACTCCGTGTTTCAATTTCCATTTCACCACACGTTTCATATATTGCTTTCAACCAAACGTCCATTCCAGAAAAATGCTTCACTTGGTTTTTTGTGTACTTCGTTATGAAATGGCAAAGGATTTCTTGCCAAGGAACTTGAATTATATAAGCCATGGTTTTATGTTTCACATGCAACGTTGTCCTGTAGTTGCACGAGCAAGATCATGGAAGTAGATTAGTTATGAGTATGTGAGGTGAATTAGTAAGGATCAGTTGGTGCTGTGCGATGATTTAATCTAATCCATGTTTCATCCTGCAGAGCCATCATGAAATATCATGGCCTAAAGATGGCGGAAATTAACAAAATTATTAAAGAGTATTGGATCAACACCTACAGAGGGCATGGTAAGCTTGGAGTAAAGTGAGCGATCCAAAACATTTAAAACAAATTATAGCAAATCACTTTCTGTGCTATTCTTAGAGACTGAAACAGTTTGTCAGTACCTGTAATGCCATTAAACCACATACTTATGTATTCTCACTTGAAGCAATCAACATCTAGATTTTTGTTGCAAAGTTCTAGAATTTATAAGTAATTACAAATTCAGATTATTTTTCTTTTGCATTAAACGAGAAGTTTCGTAATATAGACGTAGCATCTGCTCTTTCCATTCATTGAGTCTCGAGTTTTAAAGTTCAAATTACGTGGTGTGTACATGAGTCCTCTCCTCCTAAAGAAGAATGCAGGAAATAAACGCGTAGGACAGTTGTAGAAGTTTCAAGAGTGATGGTTGCCAGTGGTGTTTTGTAACTTTAGACAATCTTGACAGCTCTGACTTCGATACATGTGTTTTGTATTCCGATATTTGATTTTGGATTTCAAGCAGTAAACAACAAGTAGGAATCAATGACGCTGAGAGTCGGCGATGTACACACCACGAAGGCATGTTCTGAGTTGTAACTTTGTCTGCTCTGACAATGGGCTAACGCTCGAAACGTCCGCTTCACATCCAAACATACTATATTAACCTCTTTCTATCAAACCACATATCCCGCTTACTCGTCTACACAGGAAAAAGGATTTTTTTCAAGACTAGTCCTAAAGGCGTGAATAGTTTGACAAGTCCTTTTTGTAGTAGAACTTCGTGTTTAAGATAGTGTGTTCTTAATTTAATGTATAATGGTTTGTTCACTAGACATTGATACCATTGAAATTCGGTCGGAGGATGAAGAGGGGAGTGGAGCAGCGAAGCAAAGGAGGAACTATAACTACAAGGTCAGTGACGAGGCTACTTGACGTGTGACGGTGGCATGCTAGCGGGATCACTGGCAGTAACTGCAGTGAGAACAGCAACTATATTTTTGTCCTCAATAGTATACGTAGTATATGTATTCGGCAAGATAAATTACGATTTGTGTTTTGGAATAGACCACTTTCGAATTATGCTTCGGTTCCCGTGAACAACCTGAAGTCGAAGCTTCGTGCGAGAAAATACAGCAAATGTATGAAAACTTGGCACGTAACCCCGACTTCAGGTTATTCGCGGGAACTGAAGCGTAATTGGAAAGTGGTCTATCCAATTGGACGGATCATTTGAATTCTTGGGGGTGGATAGTGGAAGAAATAATTTTGTATTAAAATAATCATCGATCTGTAGCGTGCCGAGTAAATCCACAGAGACAGAGAATACACCATTCTCAAGTGTACTTCCATATTAATTGTGGAAGACCAGTTTACGTGATTTTATGGATTTTTCGAAGGCGGCTATGTGATTGATTTTGCTGAATAATACGGTGTTTATATGAATAAACTACAAGTATTACACCTTCCTGTGTACACCCATGTACGTGGGAGGAAGTATGGGCTGAGCTGTGATTTGGAATGGGAAGACATGCACCTACGTTTCCAGGGTGTGGAAAGCAAAAACTTCGCAGTTTTATGTTGATGATATTCTGACGATATTACTGCTGAAGGATGACCGAAAAAAAAAAACAATTTCACGCAAAACATTCTTCCAGTTCCCTACCCCCGTCTAAATCAAACTTTGTGCGAGAAAAATGGCCGATGTATAGCATAGTTTCAGTTGTGTTAAGTGGATGAGCTTCCGTGACTTCCCCTGGGCGGAAAATTGATACTTTAAGTTCTTAAGCATTTGTTCACGGCTGATTTATGAAGCGGGTTGAGTAAATTATCTTGTGCAGGAAAACAACACAGTGCTGGAACCGTAGTTCAAATTCTCGAACTTTGAGTTACGGGTCAAATGCACGCCAACCACATGTACCACTGCACAACTGCACCTTCGATAACAAACATTAAAACTCAAGAAACAGAATTCGTGTAGTTTGCTCATTTTTAGGGTCAATAGGGGACGTGGAAGCGGAATTGTTCCAGTAGGATGTCTCACAACAAGTATCCATCTCAGGTTGTCATGGTGAAGGGCGACACTGCGTTGGACATGAGGGGGCGCTGCAGTGCGGGCCAGAAGGTCCTGGCCTCGCTCATCATCCGGCTCGCACTGGCGGAGACATTCTGTCTGAACTGTGGCATCCTCACTCTGGATGAACCAACGTGTAATCTGGACGAGGAGAATATCGAGAGCTTGGCCAATCACCTCACCGAGTGAGTATAGGCTAATTAGGGTCGGTCAAATCAACACAAAGGTTATATCGCAAATGCTGCAGTCTGATTGGTTCCACTACCCACTGCGAGCGTGACCAATTGCTGTAGGCATATCAAAAGAAATACTACTACCACCACCACTGCCACTGCTACTACCACCACTACTACTACCGGTTTTGTCTGGTAATGTTTGAAGTATTGGTTTTAGTGTGATCATTACACACAACGAATATATTATAATATTATTATTATTATTATTATTATTATTATTATTATTATTATTATTATTATTATTATTATAACAAGTATCATCATCTTCTTCATTAGCAGCAGTATCATCATCTCGTATTTGCTATTAGCTAATGTTTGAAATATTAGTTTTTGATAAGGACTCGTTCGAACCAGAAGAACTACCAACTTTTGTCATTACACACAACGAACTGATATGTTGTTGTTGTTGTTTTTGTTGTTATTACTATTGTTGTTATTAATATTAATATTATTGATATTGTTATTGTTAACTCTATCATCATCATTATTAGTGTGATCAAAACCCGTCAGAACCAGAGGAACTACCAACTGGTTGTTATTACACACGATGAAGAGTTCGTGGAGCTGCTCGGGAGATCGGATTTCGTTGATTACTACTTTCGAATTTACAAGGATCAGACGTAAGTAGTAAACCTCTGCCATAAAACACGTGTCCGTTCAGTTTAATGGGGGCAGTCACAGTATTGCGCATGCTTGTAACGTGAGACAAATTTGAGATGCAAAAGAACATGTCGGAATAACGACTGCGCATACGTGCATGGTAGCTAAAGACAAACGCTTGCCAAATTTCCAAGATGGCGTCTCGAATCCAATTTTTACAGCAAAAGTATGAAGTGTGTAACTTTTTTCGTCCGAAAAATGACGCGAGTAACCTTTCACAGTGGACAAAGAAAATCGCAATTTGCAAACCCGGTGTGTTAAAACTCTTGTCTTTTGTTAGTTTTTCTTGGTTTTTGCAAGTTTGTGAGCTTGGTTGGCGGTTTTACGAGATGTCGGTTCAGAGAGAGCTTTAAAATCGGGACACTTGAGTTGAAGAGAAGTGACCCGTTTAGGTTTCACTTCGAGTTAAATATAGAGAGAGGGTACGGTGACGTTCAATCTTTGGATTAGATAAGAGTGTGTGAGGCCAGACAGAGTCAAGACTTGCATACAGGGAACGTCGTAGCCAAAAACTGTTCGCGTTGATGATTTTGGTGGTCAAGGAAACGTTAACTCATTTACTTTTTAAAAGTGTTTCATATTTCATTAGGTACTCACTACTTTGTTCGGGCTGCTAACGTTTTGGTTAACTGGTTGAAAATTAAGCGAGCTGAGAAATCGAAATGAGCTCGTTAAGAAAATAATTTCGACAGCACGTTTTGTGACGTCGTTTAAAAGCAACAATTTGTCTTTTCCTTGCAGCGGCTACTCCAGAATCGCCAAGCAGAGCGTGGCCGCCCTGAGAGCGCCATCGCAAAGCCAGGAGTAGTGGCGCTCACACGTTCAGTGGACAGCATAAGGACTCGACCTCCTGACGATTTCACTCAGTATACTAGAACAGATATAACTTGATATTGCAGTTGATATTTCCTACACTGAAGAGGTGGAGCTGTTGTGGGGGACCCGTCTCAATACAACAGGCGTTGAATTGCCCGTGCGCATGCGTGGTTAGCCAAACCAAGAGAGGGTCATCCTGAGCTGATTTTCACGTGATTATGTGCCTCCACCTCAGTATGACGTCACTGTTGATACAATGCCTCGTCAGCATAACATGGCATGAATCCAACCGTTTCAACATTCAAACAAAACGTGTCCATAAATTCATAAAGCAGGCCGAGTTAGTACTCACCAAGGATCTGAGCTCGATATGTTGAACACTTTATCAGGGAATGCAACTTTTAACACGTTGAATATTGCAGAGAATGTATGACTGGAAGTAAAATTTCCTCCAACCATAGAATGTCTATGAGGTCGGACATTTAAAACACTCATATTTCCAAAATTATTCGACATATCAAGGTCAAATTTTCGGTTGAGTTAAAGTTGTTGTTGAAACTCTATTATCGTAATGAAGTAAACTGTGAACATTTACGATATCACGGTGGTCATTTACGATATCACGGTAGTCATTTACGATATCACGGTGGTCATTTGCGATATCACGGTGGTCATTTACGATATCACGGTGGTCATTTACGATATCACGGTGGTCATTTGATGTTTGTGCAATTAGAGTTGAAAATACAGTACCTACTTGTTATCAGGTCGCACAGTATTGTTTTACTTGCCCTAAGCTTTGTAAAGTTTAGAACTGCAGTGCAGTGCTCCCGAACACCGAAGAGGCATCCATGCAGTTACAGATTGTACGGTTTGCATTTTCTAAATCGGTCTGCACGTATTGTGTTCTTACGTTTTCAGTTTTTGGCGATATACTGGAGTATTTCAGTGGGCTGTAGAGAGAGAAATACTCGATTGTTTTGTTAGGAAAACCAAGAACGATAAGCACCTTGGGAGCATTGTATTACTTTGTGATGGTAACGCTACTGGGGTGCAAAGTGTTGTTTAATGTAAAAAAAGTTTTTCGTATTTCGTTTCTGCAGTAAGATTGATAGATTAATATATGTAAATTTTATAACTATAAATCGAGACAACTAAATTTAGCAACTGCTTTAGCTGTCTTTATAAAATACAAAAAGACTTTGAGAATACCTATGATAGTGCTGTACACTATTACAGCAGTATAATTTTCTAGAGAAGATGGCCAGTGTTTTAGTGAACGGTCCTCATTTAGTTTAGGTTATGTTATGATTTTATATGTATAAACAGTGTTCACGGCCTTGCCAATATAGCTTACATTAATTTCAAATATCGTTTGGTTGAAAGCAAATCAGAATGAACTTTACGGCTATAGTTAAATTATCTTTCAGGAAGCAACTGCCAAGCTAACGGATGTCAATCTTTGCGACATTGTAGAAAAGGACGGGCCTATTGGGCTCACATATGATTTATTAAAGATCTAGTTGCATAAAAAAAAGTCTTCCTGAAGTTCTTCTCTGCTGTGATCTACCATTCGCTCGCTCGCGAGAAAATGCTGTTTTGCTGATAAGCATGCGCGAGCTGTTGCCACACAAGAGAGATAGGTGGACAGACATAGATAGAAAGACAGACATAGATAGACAGACAGACAGAGACGTAGATAGAGAGGAAAGAAAGAAAAGGAAAGGAGAATGAAAACCAATCAACCATAAATTGAACACAAAAACCAATCAACTGTAAACTAACACTATTTAACTCTTATTAAAACAATTAACTGTAAATGTAACGCAATTTAACTCATAAACCAAATAATTGTAAATGTAACACAATTTAACTCGTAAACCAATCAACTGTAAATGTAACACAATTTAATATATAAACCAATCAACTGCAAATGTAACACAGTTTAACTAATAAACCAATCAACCTTAAATGTAACAATTTAACTGTAAACCAATCAACCGTAAATGTAACAATTTAACGCGTAACAACTAAGCCGATCAACCGTAAATGTTATGCATTTAACAACAAGATTGTCGAAAAAATGTTTATCTAATAACAGCTCCCTGTAAGGGACTTTCCAGTGCCATGTTACAAACAATTATCAGAAGGGTTAAAAACCCCAACTGGCAGGAAGGCCATTTACACCGGCGGGAAGATGACTAGAATTTGGGACCGGGTTACAAGCAAGCACGAGGTAAACCCTTATATTTTTGTTGACGGTTTAATTCCACGACTGGCACAATTTCTAAAATTCTCAGTAACTCTCAAAGTGCATTGCTGTCAGCAAAATTTAAACAAAAATTGAAAGCGAAAGATTTTTTCTCATTTTCGTTATTTTTTTTGCATTGGTGCCATTTTGGCATAACTCCAGTTTTAACGAGCTGGCATGCAAAACATTTGTTATTTTTGCAGTTGTTTAAATATTTTAATGGCATATGTCCTAAAAACTGTTTCATTTAAAGAAAACGGTAACAAGCAGATATGAGACAATATGCATGGTCTATGTATTTCCAAAAACACAATTCTAACAGTCATGTTGACTGTGGCTTCACAAAAATTTGTAAGCAAATTATATTTTCAGATAATGACTTTGAATTCCAATATGCTTGAGAGTTGTGATGTATACTATTGCAACGAAATTAGAAGCGATTAGGAACACATATGTACTCGCAAACAAAATTTGGATCGCAAAATCTACGACCAAGTCACATGCTTCTACGAAAAGTTGGGGTATGATTTGGGCGGCCATCTGCTTGGTTTTCGCGTGGATTTTCTTTTAAGCATTGCAATTATCTTGATAAAGGGCAATGTACCACTTCAAGCTATAACTTTTTAGATTTTTCGTACCATTTTAGGTATAAAACAAGATAGTTTGTGGAACTTAAAAATAGTGACTTAGGGGTTTCGTAAATATCAATTTGCTTTGCTTCCCTGTAGACTTATTTTTTTTATTTTGATGTAGAAATTAGATTTTCACGTTTTTTCTAAACCCAGGGTTAAACTCAACCCGCTTTCGAACAACCCGCTTTAGAAAAACTAAAACATACACTATGCTTTATTGCTTTCTTCAGAACTAAAAAGGCAAAACTTCTCAATAAACAGAACATCTGCACCAGAATACAAATTAGTTGCAACAATCTAGTTTTTTCTTGAGTCTCCTACAATGTCTATATTTAATATTTATATGTTGTAACGCCATTCAACAAAAAACGACACCATATATAAACTTGAATGGAAACGGTAAAAGGAATGGCTGGCTAACGGTAAGGGGACCAAAACCCCATCCATACGCTATGGCCTTTACGGGCAACGCTAAATCAAGCAATGTAGATACCGTTACTGTGTAATCACTGGTGAAGAACAAACTCTAAATAATGCAATGTCAAAATTCAGATGAAAATTAGTGCTGAAAGTTAAAATTTGAAAGTTAGTTGAGTTAACAGAAAACGGTTGTTTCAAATTTTGCCATTGTGTAACTTCAACCTCGAGCATTTCACATCTTATATTAGTACTTCGTGTGTAATAAACACCTGTGCTGTACACAGAGAGCCAATAAGATCTCATATAAATTTCTATACGACTGAACTCTTTTACCCATTGCTCAAAATTTGAAGGAAATTATTTTCAGGTCATTTCAGCAATTTAACCTTTTTGCAAAAGTTCAAATTGCTTCAGTGTTAAATTGGTTAATTTTTTTTTCTTTCATAGAAAGTAATAGCGCGGGAATTTTTCAATCTGCTCGCCAGCTTGTTAGCACCTTGGTTTGCCAATCAATGAAACTTTAATGATAACTGGTTTATTTCTTTGGAGCGGTAAGTAAGTCCGACACTAAAACTGATGTACATGGTCGTAGAAATGTGTCAACGTGAGTACATTAACAGTACGTTCAAATATATGAATGCACAAGTTATAAATTAGTAAAGATTTATGGAGTTATAGAGCCATCGAAGGCATAAGTTTTTTGACAGAGCATCGAACGACATTAAACCAAACGACTGAGGCCGCCTGCTCAAGCTTACTCATGGACAATCGCAAGCAAGTCTATCTGATAATGCTGCTTATCTGGGCATTTTGTGGTGCTATAAGTGGTATATCGTTTGGTGAAGGAAGAAACTTTGATGTTGAAGGTACTGTAATGATAAGAACTTAACCTTTTTCAGAAATATCATAGCATATTTCTCGTCTTTCTCCACTTACCTGTCTGTTTTTGTGTTCTTGGCTTGTCTTGAATCGCACTACCGATGCCGAAACGTTCAAGACAAGCTAAGAACACAAAAACAGACAGGTAAGGGAAGAAAGACGAGAAATATGAGAGTAACCGTCTGTGCCAAACTACGAGAGCTAGCAGATTAATATTATAGCAGCTTTCCACAATCATGAAAAACGATGACAAGCGTCGCACAGGACTGAAAGTTGTTGTCTTTGAATGAAATGGGCTTCTATTTAACGCCGACAAAGCATTTCAATGTTAAATTTAATCCGTATTTTAAATGAACCTGCAAAAATGAAAGTTCAAGTAGAGAAACAAGTTTATTTGGTCAGTTGTTTTTGAAAAACGACGACAAGAAACAGTTTTGGGAATTTAACTTCTGTGATTAGTGACATTTCTTGAGAGGGTCTGAAAGCGTTCATGATGAATCAGAATCGGCCGCTTAAATCTTCACTGCTAATCGAGAATTGGTTACAGTTAATTACCGACAATTGAATACTGACTGTTATTCTGTCCAAGTCAGAAACTTTAATTAGAAATGCCCACTATTTAGCTAGTTGTTAGAACACTGTGCCGGCATTCAGGCCCTCGTGTAAATTCTCCCAAAATATCGCTCGTCTCTTTTTTCAATTATCAGGGTTTTTTTCTCTTCTCTTTCCGCTTCAATATTTCCTAGTTTTCGGATCGTTAGGTTGTCATAAAATGTTCAGGCGTTTTCAACAAAAAGTCATAACCGCTGTTGACCAAATGTAACTTGGTCAGTTGGGAGTCTACATGACACGACTGAATGGAATTTTACAGTAAAGCACAATCCAGTTGCTACCCGCAGGGCTTTTTAGCAACCTGTTAACAACAAATGTATGGTTCGCAATGATTTCTATCTCAGGCATTAAGTTACAACTACAACACCGGTATTAGAACGTTGAGAGACTATACCAACGGCTTAATGTCCCTGTCCACGGACGGTGTGGCGAAAGAAGGTCGCCCAAAGTTCAACCCTCGACCAGGACGGGGATTGAACCCGGACTGCCCGATTTACAGAGATCTTACCAACTACGCTGACCTCGCACACACAAAATCTCCCAGAAATTGGCAAGTACTGATGATAGTCAGGCAAAAAACAGTTTTGTGGTGGGATTTATGTCTAAAGCATGAACTATCTTCAGAGTCAGAAGGGCCGATCCAACGCCGGCTGTTCCATATCTTTGGCGGCAACGGATGCACCATGTGCTGTATCCAGAAAGGGTGAGATTGGTTGACGATGATAAATATATAGTAATGGTAATAGTAATAGCAATAGCAATAGCAATAGCAATAGCAATAGCAATAGCAATAGCAATAGCAATAGTAATAGTAATAGTAATAGTATTAAATAGTAATAGTAATAGTATTTTATTGAAATACTTGATTCTGATTGGATAAGAGCAGTGACTTTGTAATCCTGTGCAAAAACGTGTAATTCCATGCAATTACAACTACAAAAAAATACAATCTGATTGGCCTAGAAACATTGCATTAAAAATAAACCAATCACACGCAACAAGAATGTGGCGTGATCTGACGTGTATGCATGGTGTGACAAGAAACTTGATAGTGGCCACAAAGCCCTGACAGTCGCGAGTCTGCCAGTTGTAAATGTGAATGCCGAGGTGGTTTGTGCAGTTTGAACTTTATAATAAAATAATTTTTTCAGTACATGATTAACAAGTATTAATAAATCGAACCTTTTACTCGTTCAATATGGAATTCATTTGCACTTTGGCTCACGCAATTTTGATTCGTTTAAAACACATTCGTAAAATCCTTCATTAACCGCGAACATTCGATCTTTACGGGAATATCAAACTTCAGCCTTTGCGCATTGACAAGGCCTTGATATCTCCCGTACATACCTCACTCTTGGTTGATAAGTAGTTAGTAATGGTAATAGGACAGAGTGGGGTGGCCCACAATTTCTGAAAATAAAATAAAAAGTATTCAAAGCCGTTGTATCTTGTTAAAGTTTAAAATTCTGTAGTTGTGTGTCTAGTATTTGTGGCATATATTTCCACTGGATACATAAAGTGATTGAAATTAATCCATGTTGTACAGAGAAGTGTTTAAAGAACTGTTGCTGTTGAAGTAAACAAAATCATTTTGTTTTGGCCAGCACAGTTTGATTGGTCTGAACACAGAAGACCCAGGCTCGAAGTGAGTAAATCAAGTAGCCTGATACGTCGTTGCGAAATCGAATTTTTAAGAGACTTTGTATG
>JAOBYH010111324.1:0-11215 GCA_025403525.1 Umimayanthus kanabou
CGGATAGAAGTGAGACGGCTTTCATCTGTAAAGATGCAGCAATCATCATGTATGTATGTATGTATGTATGTATGTATGTATGTATGTATGTATGTATGTATGTATGTATGTATTTATGTATATGTATGTATGTATGTATGCCTAGTGGCTAGTGTTTAGTGCCTAGCGTCTAGTGCCTTGTACCTAGTGCATAACGCCTTGTGTCTCGTGCCTAGTGTCTAGTCCCTTGTACCTGGTGCATAACGCCTAGTGGCTAGTGTGTAGTGCCTAGCGGCTAGTGCCTTGTACCTAGGGCATAGAGCCTTGTGTTTATTGTCTAGTCCCTAGCGTCTTAGTGCCTTGTACTTAGTGCATAACGCCTAGTGTCTAGTGTGTAGTGCCTAGCGTCTAGTGCTTTGTACCCAGTGCATAACGCCTTGTGTCCCGTGCAAAGTGTCTAGTGCCTTGTACCTGGTGCATAACGGCTAGTGGCTAGTGTGTAGTGCCTAGCGTCTAGTGCCTTGTACCTAATGCATAGCGCCTTGTGTCTAGTTCCTAGCGTCTAGTGCCTTGTATCTAGGGCATAGAGCCTTGTGTCTAGTGCCTAGCGTCTAGTGCCTTGTATCTAGGGCATAGCGCCTTGTGTCTAGTGCCTAGCGTCTAGTGCCTTGCACCTAATGTATAGCGCCTTGTGTCTAGTGCCTAGCGTCTAGTGCCTTGTACCTAATGCATAGCGACTTGTGTCTAGTGCCTAGCGTCTAGCGCCTTGTATCTAGGGCATAGAGCCTTGTGTCTAGTTCCTAGCGTCTAGTGCCTTGTATCTAGGGCATAGAGCCTTGTATGTAGTGTCTAGTCGGCTAGTGTATAGTGTCTTTGCACCTAGTCCGTGGTACCTAGTGCCTAGTGCACCTTTGAATAGGGAAGCAACGCCACAGCACTTCATAGAGGTTTGCAGTGGACCAGGGGAAACTAGTAGAAAGACTTAAGCAGGCCAGTGATGATCAGACGATTCCATTTTCTTAATTCTCGCAGTACATCGTCAACATTTAGCATCGACGAGAGCTAAGCTTTCCTTACTGAGCGACGTACACTGGGCTAAAGGATATCACAACCTTGCTTCCGCCATTGGGTTATCAAAAGGGAAGGAGACATTCAGATATTTCGACTTGTTCAAGGTTAATGAAGATATCTGCACGTTAAAGTTAGGTCGTCAACATTAGCTTGGAGCTCCTCGAGGGAGCCTCTGTCGTGATGTGGGAATCGCCCTTTGGCAGATGTGAGTTGATGTATTTTCTTCTTTTCTTTATTTACAAATATTATTCTCTATGTTTATTAGATATCAATAAAGGTTTGGGTGTGGTCGTTCGTACACACGCAGACCATTTCCAATACGCTCCATATATTCTGTTGTGGTTTGTTGTGATATAATATGACTAGTATAATACAGGACGGTTTTTATGCCACGCTGTCTCAAAGTCTTGTCAAGCGACATACGATAGGCCAAGTTTTGAGACAAAGTACAAACCAGTAGATTTTAATATCAATTTTATTGAGTGCTTAAACACCACCCATAACTTAGTGTAATTATGCGGACCATCTACAGGAAACATGGTTCACAAATTAAACCTAAGCAAGACCTTTCCATTGAGAAGGAATTACGTTATCCATGAAACATAGTTCCGGGCAAACAAATACCAGTTCAGTCTCTGAAGAAAAGATATTATCTACTTTAAATATATTAATGTCCAGTAGCAAATACCCTTTCCACAGATACTTGTGGTATAAAGCAAAGAAACTTCAACATGAAGACTATATGTACACAAGGCAAAGGTTTGGCTCGTCATTTGTTGTGTCCCAGTCTGTTGTGTGAGTGTAGTTCAGTGTTTGACGAAGCGCGCTTATTTAGCGGGCGTCTCACTCTCTCCTGAAGCGCTTCCGGACGCATCATCATCGTCGGAATCCTTCTCACTCTCTCCGGCCTCGCCTGAGCTGCTACCAGCATCAACCGCTGCGGAGCCATCGTCCTGTTAAGGAAAACGTTACAGGAGAAATGTCACTAGGGATACTAGTACGGCAGACTTTCTCCTTTGAGAATGATTAGAGACCTTCAGCAACTATGACGCGATGGTCAAGGGAGACGGCTGTCGGTTTTTAACTTCTCCTTTGTTCCTTTTTTATTTGTATAACTTGTTCGTTTCTTTTCGGTTTTGCACGAAGGTTTCATGAACGTTAAAAAATAGAAAACTCGATTTTGAAGCCGCACGAAGATTGAAATGATTCATACTTTGCTGTTAACGTTCTCTAGAAAATCAGAAAATTGAGCTTTTCACGTTCTGTTTTTAAAGGTGGCCAGCTGGTTGCATTCCAACGTGAATTAAATTCATTTTATTCATCTGTAACTAAGTCTATTGTTTTGTAAAATTTTCGCGTTGTCGTTCGCTTCCTTGTTGCTTAAGTGCTCTATTATGAAAGAGGACTCATTGCTACCTTATCATCATCATCATCATCATCAATATGGAAGAGGACTCATTCTGAAATGTCTTACCTTATCATCATCATCGTCGTCATCATCGCTCTCCTCCTCAGCCTTCATCTCCTTGTCCTCATCCTTAACATCCTTCCCGTCATCCTTAGGGGTATCATCCTTCGATTCCTCATCCTTGGCCTCAGTCTTCTCGTCCTTAGCCTCATCCTTGGTCTCAGTCTTCTCCTCCTCCTTTGCCTCATCTTTGGCTTCAGTCTTCGCTTCCGTCGCCGGCTCGGTCTTTCCACCCTCGCTGGAATCCTCACCATCATCACTCTCCATGGCTTCCTCTCCCTCATCCGATTCTTCAGCATCCTCGGTGGTGTTCTCGTCTTCCTCCTCTTTGCTCTCATCTGAGTCAGCCTCGTCGTCCTCGGGGATCTCGTCACGCTTGGCGAATTCAGAATCTTCGGCATCTTCCGATTCCTCAGAATCTTCGGATTCTTCCGATTCCTCGGAGTCGTCAGCTTCGTCGGATTCGTCGGCCTCCTCTGATTCGTCCTCCTCTGGAGCGTTCTCTACCTCGTCTTCAAAGTCTCCGGTGTCTTTCTCCTCTTCATCTGACTCCTCAGCCTCTGGCACTTCTTCTTTCTTGTCTTTGGCATCGGCTTGAGTGAAAGAAAGTCACTTTTTAATACCCAGTTACTTCTATATATCGAATTGCAAGCGCCTTTAGATTTGACTGCGAGTATGTGTTTGACTACGAGTACGACTTCATAGCTTCTGAACTCGTAACGTTGACTACAAGATCTTCAGCAGTTCTCGATCGTAGTAAATAGAACGACGGCCACGATATCAGATCTGTCAATGATTTTGTGAACTCCTTTCAAGAATTTGGTCGTACCAACAAGTCGTAGTCGAAGACTCGTACTCGTTGTCAAATCTAGAGGTCGCTATTGTTATCTTTCTCTGACAGTCGACAGGAAACTCAAACTCAAGATATAATCAAGCTAATTCTTTTGACAATCTTATATATATACATCATAAAATCATTCATATATTGGAGGCGAAACCTTCGAGTACAGATAAGTACGAAAACGGCTTCACTTGATGAGTTACTTGTTTGTCTGGCAGGTGTTTATTGTACCGTAGAACAATATTTTTTTATAGAAATGTACACTAGAAGTTCTATTTTACTGATAAAAAGATTTAGAATTTAGTTTGATATTCAATGTTTTTGTTGGTATAGACGCTTAAGAACTTGCAGTTCGCCTAGTGGAGTTTGTTGAAAACTTTAAAAATCCTCAGTAGTTCATGTTTAGCCTCAATGACAGACTTACTAAACCCAGGGTTTGATGTGACATGAAAACAGATTTATTAAGATGACAAAAATATCCTAAACCGTCCACATCACGATTTCCTTGTAAACGAAATTGAGAGATAACTTATTTTGTATCAGTCTTACACCGTCTTCTGTGTATAATCAGTTGCTATATTCCCAAAATCAAGCACTGAATTTATTTTCAGGTTGGCACCGAAAGTATTAAGCATGTCGGCAACTCTAAGCCTCACTGTCTTTATAACTGTTGTTCCAATAAAACAAACCGTATACGGTCACCTCGACCACCTGCAATATGATCCTATTGAGTCCGCAGCGGGTGCAAGAAAGAGTAAAAGTCACAACATTGGAACCAAGTCTACAGTCTACTCAAGTAAATTAGAATGAAAAGCTTCTTACAAACAGAGAAAACTGTTAAACAACTCGGCCAAGATCTGTTTAGAGTTGAGAACTTATCTATAGGATTCGTTGTGCCTAACACATTTCATTTACATGTATTGAATTTTCATCAGAAAATCAAAATAATTAAGTAATAAGAATGAACTATTTTGCCGCTGTTTATTTTAAAAAAACTGTCAATTTTGAAATGTTTGGGTAAACTGACATATAAATATTTGTGTTTTTCAGTAAAATCTGCAACGCCGGCAGTCAAACAAAGGACTTTGTCCCTGAATAATCGAGTTATCGTGAACTGTACACCAAGAAACGATCGAGTGGCCGATTGAGTTATTCAGAGTTCACAAAAATTGTCTTCCCGAATGTTTATTAATACTTTTTAATTATTAATAAACAGCATTAGCGATGGGTCTAGGTGACTTTGGTAAAAGACAAATGCAATTTTCAGCCTCGGTGAACCTACAGTTTTAGGCCATAAAGCCAAACGGCTTTTTGCCCAGATAAAATCGAGTGCTGAAAGTGAAATGTACATCTGGGAACAACCAGTTCGCAAATAACCAACTGCTATCGATTTGTTTATTTGTTACATATAACTGACTAATTGAAGCGTCAATTTTTCCGAGATATTTGGCAGGTACTTGATTAACAAGTGGTTTAATTTTAAAATCAAACTAAACCCCCTTGATCTTGTATCTATCAGTGTTAGTGTGTAATCCCAGGGTTCAGTATATATGTAAAGTGTTTGAAGAGAAGAACTAGTATACGGATTCTCGCGTAATAATCATGTTTCGCAAGTTTAGTAAACTTCATGTTTGTGGTATAAAGTTTTAGCGGTGTTGTATTATTAATGGTGTAATGATTCGCTTGAAGGTGTTTCTTTATATACATTAAAATCTCCGCCATGCACCTGCATTTACCTAAGTATAGACGCCAATGTACTGAGCCTCGGCTTATCCATTTGATCTTATTGCAACCTGAGGTCTCTCGCCTTTCACATAGGAGGAGTATGACAGGGAAAACTGATCGATCGCACAATCCAAATACTTCTAAAAGCGCAGTCGATTTGTATAATTTAATTTTGATGAGCCAGATCTATTTTTCTATGTCATCAATTGTTTAAAGCGATGAAACGCCCATTCGCAGGTTGGATACAGGGTGGTTAAGGATTTTTTGTGATCCGTTATTGGGCTCAAAATCCTGCTATCGAGATCTGTTATCGCTTTAAAGTTATGTCCATGACCATGATTTGTTATGAGACCCAAAAATGTTCGTGATTAAACCATAAATCTGTAACTGTGACATAAGGTCAAAAGTAGAGTCGCGATTCGATATTTCATATCTCCTTTACCGCCCTGTGAATAGAATGTTACGCTTTCAAAATAACTCGGAACTCAATCGTATCAGATTTAGGACCTTAGTTCGTTTTTTATGTTAATGATCCACATACACATACTAGCGACAGCCGCGTTTCCCCCCTAAATATTCTGCCATACAGAAAACGCCGGGGAATTTCCCGGATATATTTACTTTTTAAAAAAGCATTTCTATCCTGCAACGTAATCGATTCTTTAAACTTCATTTCATATTTCACTTGAACAGTTGAAATTTCAATTTGTGACACTTTTTTTTTAGCTTTTTTATGAAAATAAAAATAAAAAGATAAGGAACCAGCTGATAAATTGACAATGTGTGGATATTTTGTACGTAGTTTCATTGAGCTAAAAAAAACACTAGTTGAGATACGGGCACATTTTGATTGTTAAACTCGCTTCGCCTGAAGAAGAAAGTGTTGAATGAAAGTGTCTTGAAGTGAGACAATGAATAAAAGTTGTCACCAATATAATTTCTATCTTTAAAGCTCGGAAAATGTAACGCGAAAGTATTGAATGAAAGTGCCTTGAGGACTCTTGAAGTGAGACGATAAATGAAAGTTATCACCAATATCGTTTCTATCTTTAAAACTCGAAACATTAAACAACAAAGTGTTGAATGAAAGTGTCTTCAGTGAAGTGAGACAATGAATGAAAGTTCTCACAATCATCGTTTCCATCTTGAAAGCTCAGAACATATCAGTGGCTGCTACGAGCGAGCAAAACCTGAATTGTGACATCCACAGTAACCATAAATCGGGCTCTGAACTCACCGTCTTTTGCCGGCTCAGCCTCCTTCACCTCTTCTTTAGCTGGTTCAGCCTTCACCTCTTCCTTGGCTTCTTCCTTTGCCGGCTCAGCGCTGACCAGATAAACTGACAGTCCCAAAACGAGACAGAAAACTACGAAGGACTTCATTTTTCTTAACGTTCAAATTTAATTTCTGCAAGAAAGGAAAACACGCGTCATTAACTATTGTGGTGGAGTTTTCTCAGAAGGAGCCAGTAGAGAGAGAGAGAAATGATGGCATTCTAAAGCACCTCTCAAATTCAATTTTTGTTCTTTTGGCATAGTTTTTCCGCAGTTGAGAATATACTTATCACCAACTTCACTTATATAAATTGAAACTCGGTTTTGTTTACTGGTCTAGTTTGATAAAATTTCCGTTTCTCTAAGCTAGCGATAAACAGTAGTTCGTCAATCAGTGCCCTAATTGAATCAAGAATCTGACGGTTCAATTGGGAACAGTTAACTCTTCCAAGGAACTTGCATTTTTTACCGAGAATTAATTATAATATACATTGAAAATTTTACTGTTATTATCCAAACACTTAGTAGTGCAACGTGAATAGTTTAGCCTTCATTGCTTTGAAAAATATGAAACTATAAGAAATCGACCAAATTTGGCCTGAATATAAGAGCTGAACAACTTTGTAGTTACAAAACTAAATGGTTGAAGTAAAATCAAAAGAGGTCAATTAATTTACCTGACGGAAGCTGCCTTCTTAACACTGTGAGATTAACTGAAACAGAAAGAGAACAGTTTGAGTGTTTAGTCGAAATATAAATCATTAATAGCAGGAGAAATTGATTACGTAAGCAAGAAACAGGTTGTTTAACCTAGTTTCGTTTTATGTGGCAAAACATATTTTGTTCTAAGGTTGGTTGTTTATATCAGTTGCAGCTATAATTGGTAGAGTTTCTATTCCACACGCAGCTCCTAATACACACAACCAAACCTTCCAAGTTTGTTTTCACAAGTAAGTTTAAAACACACGTTCATTTTACGAGGCTTATTGTCATTGGTTCTGGAGTTTTAAATTTTTTCGCCGAGAAAATATTAAGTAATCTTTATATATTATTACAGTTTGGGTTTTGGGCGCCTCTTTGTTTGAAGGAAATTGGCTCAGTGACAGGGCTAGGGGTCTTTTGATCCCCGTGGGAATATTTGAGCTTCGGTCAGGAGTGGTTTAGTTATATATATTTGCTAAGCAGTACTGAATGGTTCGCATTGTCTTCTAATAAAGTCGGGCTTTCCATCTGTTTGGTCCAACCAGTTAATTAGTTCATAAATGGTCGCACGAGTTCTCAGAACTAGATTCTGTCAAGAATGGCCCTGCTCATGGATCAGAGCCGCTCAGTTCTCCCGCTCCGGTCGGCCAAAGCGCGGAAATTTGGACAGTTGTGGTGGGAAAAATGTACGTGCGCACCTTGGACTTTTCCATTCAAACTGGCCAGAACCAGTTCTTTTCGGTCAGCCAGAACGGGCAAATTGAAAGCAACCTAAGTTGGTTTAAAAGTAATATTATAGAGCGCGCAGATTTACATTTTTTTTGAGAAAATAGAGCTTCGTTAACAAAGTGGAAGCAAGGTTACAATGCAATGCAAGGATTTCTGCATTGAACTTTTCGCAACTTCTCAAAAGAGGTGACAGTTTCTACACCTCTTCTAAAAATATTCAAGGAATGGGTTGGAAGAGAAGTGGCACCAGTTTTCTGTCGCTGATCACACGCACTAAGGTTATATTAGCTGCCGCACTCCTAACAACCTTTTTAACCAAGTCGTTGCATTTTCCCCAAACCTAAACCTTTACAATTATACACTTGACTAACAACAACACTGATAACGCAGTTCACGAAACAGAAAGTGAATATTTCTTGAAGATCTTTCAAAGCAAGTTGGCTGTTTATGCGACTATTCTGGCGGTGTTTGTGGCTTAATATAAACAAGTCTTTTAGCAGCGCTAGACACAGGGATCTCCGCCTGCGAGTCTTTTTCGAAAAACCTGGGAGCATGGCTGCCTAAAACTAATCGAACTGGCCGGGAAGAGATTTACTGATTCATGCCGGCGTGTTCAGTCGGTTTTGTATAATAATTAGTATTATAATCATCCAAACAAACTTGTTTTCTTACTTGCATCAAGTAGTTGGAACTGAAGTAAGAGTGAAAGTTTTCTTAATTTTGAAAATTGCTTAGTTAATCCAAAATGGCGAACCAGTTCGGTTTGTATATGGAAGTAAAACCAAATTATTAGTAAAGAAATATTAACCCTGGGCGCATTTGCAGGTTGGGTCCGTAAAGTGTTATTTGAACTCATGGAGATATTGGAGATATGTCACCAGTCACGTTGACTTGTTACTTTTGTTTGAAATTAAACTAAAACTACAAAATATGCCATCTATTTGTTCTAACTTGGTAGTCGCAACTTACCAGTTGCCACTAAAACCATATAATGAGATCAAAGGTATATACTACTTGTACATGTTATCTTTCGATATTTTTATGCGGTCAGTACTCCTTTCACAGGCAACAAGGAATTTTAAAAACAAGACGTTCCGGTATAAATCATAAGGATATGCCAAGCCCCTCCTCTTTTTATACCTCAAAGCACATAAGCAAATCATGGGAAATAAATAAAATCTTTTTTAAAATACTAACTTTCATTTTTACAGAGCTTTTACAAGAAACAAAGTGTTGACTCTTGACCTTGTTGGTTGTGCTTTTAGTGCGGTTTCTTGCGTAGTTTGTTCGCTTGGCGAAGTTTCATTACCATATAGTCATGCATATTATTAAATGAAAGGAGGGCACTTTACCCTTCAATGAATTAAAGATAGTATGCATTTCACTTTCCACCTTTTCAAGTAGCACAGGATTCTTCGTCTTCTTTTGATGAAAAAAAAAGTTATTTCAAGCATTGACAATTTTCGGAACATTTCATTTGTCCTGGAGCAAACTTGACAAAATAGCTACTCACGATACCTCCACGAGTAACAAAACCAAAACAGATGTCTGCCTTCACTCCCTGTTTATATTCTCCAATCACACGTGCGATGAAGATTGTCGCAAATTTTAAACCCACGTGTGACAAATTTTGTTTTACTTGTTATGATAGCTTAAAATGAAAAGAGTTACCGAGTTCACGAACAAAACCGAGAAACCGAAGTTTAATGGGCGTCGAGGACCAGGTTTTTCGCCAGCAGCAGCGTCGTAGTACGTAGTGTTAATAGTGTACAGAAAAACTTAAATCTTAGCACATTGCACGTGCACATGGGTTTGAATTATTTCTATTTGGAATCGTATAGTTGACAAAATTGAATTGAGTTGGAATTAACTGCTTGGACTTTGTTCCAGGTGAAACTAACTCGTGGGCTTTTTTGGTCTCTCTCAAAGAGTTTTGGGAAGGGGGGGGGGGGCTGAAGGGCCCCTTCCATAATTTCCTTATAATTAAACGAATTGCAACGCAACTTGGCAGGAGTAGTAATTGGATGGTGATCTACAAATTAGTACCTTAATTAACTACCTATTGTTGATGACGTCATCATGACGTTTTGTTCTCGCTTTTCTTCTCTATCACCAAATTTGACTTAAAATGAACGAATACAGAGTGTTAGTGGTAGTTGTGACGCAATGATGACGTCATTTCTTTGTTTTCCATTTTGATCTTATAATAATAATAATAATGATAATAATAATAATGATAATAATAATAATGATAATAATAATAATAATAATATAATGGCGTTTCTTCGTAAAATCTTCGTGCTACAAAGCGAATTGCGAAATTACATCACATTATAAAAAACGGGGGAAAATTTACAATTACATAAAGTAGAAAATGCTAAAATTTAAAAGTTGAAAAGGTAAAACTTTGAAACTGATGGGGCTGGGCCTTACATGTTTGTTAAATATACAAATTTGAAAATTACAAAGACTTATGCGCACGTAGACACATCGCTGGAAAAAAGTTCTTTATGAAACGTTCTGTTCTACATTTAATAAGCGATGGTCTGTCACTGAAAGGGAAAGATCGGCGGTGAGCACATGCCCGAGTCACCGGAATAAGGTAGTTTAGACGCTATTCGGGCCTTTTGATCCTTTCAAATGTTTTTGAGCACAATTCGTCCCTTCTTATGCAAAGTTCGGTGTACCCAGAGGTTACGAGCGCCTCATGGTAACGTAGTACTCGGTATATAATGCGTAGGGCACGCTTCTGTACCCTCTCGATTCTATCAGACAAGTGGACAGGGAGGGAGGAATGCCATACCGGACAGTAGTACTCAAGGACGGAACGGTTAAGAGAGGTGTACTGATCCGCAGCAAGTCAGAGGGGGGTACTCCACCACGTTTAAGGACGCAAAGAATATGTAGTCTTTTTGACGCCTTACCCACTATTTCGCTGACATGTTGGTCCCACTTTAGGTTGCTTTGAAGAGTAACTCCCAAAATTTTGTGGGAATCTACTGTTTCGAGGGTCTTATTATCAATGGTAAGGGCTTGTGGAGAATGTTCCACATGACGGCGAAAAAAATCGTCTCCTTACACTTTTTAGAGTTTAGCACCATGTTGTTTTGGGTAGTCCAAGGATTGATCGACGTGTCAAGCTCAGGTTGCAAAACTAAAGTGTCGCGTGCTAGAACGATTTCCCAGATTGTGATGTTGTCCACATACTTCCTTATTGAGCAGCGCGGAATGCCAGTTTCAGATCGTTTATCATGACAACAAATAGTATAATCTTTATGTTGTTATGGTGGTTACCATGGCAAAAGCGAACTACCTGTGTAAAAAAAAAATGCAATCCAAAATGTTCCCAATAAAATTTTAGGAAAAGGCACTAACTTTGGTTTTCCTACCGTTTTCCGCTAGAAAATAACAACAAAAAATGCGAGG
>JAOBYH010111435.1:0-11215 GCA_025403525.1 Umimayanthus kanabou
AATTTGACGAAAAGTCACCAATTTTGGCGTCATTATCTTTATCCAGTTAGGAGAAATCGTAGGAAAAGCAAGTGGGGAGGGGCGATTCGCCCCCCCCCCCGGCCTGGATAGGGTTAACCTCTATATCTTACGGTAAACGAAATGATTGAAACTCCTAATCAAATTCAGGCCGAAATCAAACCTGTGTCATTTTCTGTACTTGCTTAGCAGTCGTATTGGTTTTGAAGCACAAATTTTGTGCATTGGGGGTCTCGCAGATGTTGTACGGGCTCGTGCTCAAGATGACAGAACGAAGCAGTGATGAGAAACTACTCACAAACTCTAAGAAGGCAACCAAAGTATACAGTGATACAAAACTAAGTAGTTTGAATATTGATAGTACTGCGGTTAGCGATGTATTTTCTTCATTTTGGAGCTTTTTTGTAAATTCCAAGGTTTGAGACCCAAATCTCATGGGTTTTCCCGTTCATTTTCAAACCTCAAGTATTGGGGGTTTCAGGAATGGAAGGTCTGCATTCGATACCCGTGGATGTGAATTTTAAGTTTTCGAATGTTATTTCGGTTTCTGGATTTGTTTTGCTGAACCTTCAAGCAAGTAGTGGGACCGAGTTTTATGCCTAGTTTCGAAGCTGTAAAAACATGATCGATCAACTCACTCTCAAAAGGAAAACGAACTTCATGATCAATCCAAAAGTTTCCTTAATTGTTTTGATTTCTTTGCTCATATCAAAAGAAACAAAATATAAACAGAAAAATCTAGTTTCGGTTATTTCTTAAGAGCAAGTTTACACGTTTATTAAATCGAGCGAGAGCTGCCACAAGACCGCTTGAAGCTGAAGCAAAATGCTCGTTTCTGATTGGCTGCGACAAAACGCCGGAAATGCTCTTGAAGTCTTATCAATCCCTCAGAGTTACAGAAAGTTCTAAACTTCAATTAAAATTCGTTTAGACACTGTAAGTTAATAAAAGTTCTCTATCGTGACCATTGTTGATTGGTTTTGGTTTGGTGTGTTCACGAATCAAAGAAATAGGGTCAAATAGAGAGCGCTAAACGAAGTCCTTTGTAGTCCTTTGTGAGTTGCTGTTTTGGCGGCTAGAACAGAAGAAGCTTCTAGTCGCTTACACAACTAATCCTTCAGTAAATAGCGGCATTTTCTTTAATGCCTTTAATACAATACCAGTGTAATAACTAATCTTGCTGATTGCTTCATTAACTGTACAGTACATTGGGGCGGACAAACAGCGGCGAGAATTTTACACATTTTGGGCTTATACCGTCAAGCGAACTTTTCACCGCGGATTAAGTTTTGCTAAACTTCCCTTCACCAGCCGCAGTGTGTGCTAAAGAAAACCTTACTCAAACAACTTTGCAATAAAGTTTGTACTGACACAGACAAGTTTACGTTTAGCAAACTATGTTTACAACTGAGATTGCCTTTAGCTTTCCTCCACAAGAAATATAAAAGAATGGAAAACGAAAAAATATTTGATACCTTAATATATTTCAGTGTGCTGTCTTTTTGTTTCGCTTTTCTAGCGCGGTGAAAATTCCATGTGTGTGGCATTTGGTTCATAAGTATCCTTTGCCGTTTTATCAAAGCTTCTGACAGCCCAAGCAGCAGAACAATATTTCAATCAAATCGTGATGTTTGTCACGAGTATTGTGTGTAAACGTTCATTTCCTGGTTACGATGTAAACGGCAAAACTGTAATATATAATCACTTGAAAGCCTCTTGTTCTTAGAAACGATTTCGGAAAAGACCTCTGACACCTTATTAGAATTAAGAGATTGACAATTATTAAAGTTGCATTTTAAACAAATCAGGGTAAAGTAATAAAGTGCTGAGCTACAGTGAATAGAGACCACTCTCTCGTCCTTTTATTAAACACGGTATAATTAAAATGATTTCAAGTATATACTTACAGTAATCTGGTAGTGAATAAAACAATTTACTCATTCATATCCTTGTCTGATTGTTTCAATAGCCTTTATGATGTAAAATTTTTTCCTCAACACAATTGTGGTTTGCAACCGATAAAGTTTTAACACTTTCGGATTTGTCGGGGTTGCCAAGGTGTTGTTTGAGATGATTTATGATAATTTTGAAGTAAGAAATGATAATTGAAAGCATTTTAAAACGCAAGATCAGAAATTAAAGTCGCGCGCTTTGAAAGTCATGTAAATTCCCGATATTCCCACGATCGAAAAACACAGATAGTCGTCTTTTCGCTCGGCCTCCAAACGTTTGTGTCAACTTTACTGACGAAAAGACAAACAAAGCAAGCTTCCTGAATACAGGGGTGACTATTATTTGCGTCACGAGTCGGCATATCTGAGGGACAGATTTGCTGTATATTTGAAAATGACTCATTCGAAGTTTGATCACAGGTTAGTATTAACAAAACACAAACTGAAGAGTAATGCAAAAATTCATATCATTTATTCAATGAAGTGGTCTCTAACACGGAATGGATACATTGTTTCGCACACTACCATTTTGGAGGCTTTCTCCCTGTCAAATTTACCCACTATGGCGTGCGCTACCAGATGAAAAATGCTAATTCGCAAACATATTGACCAGGGCGTGTTGTGAGCGCACAGTCCGATTCAGATATTTGTAAACACGCGAAACAATGGGTTCAGTTTTACAGAAGAAGGCTATAAAAATATCAATCACGGCGAGCAAAGGATGTTTGTTTGTTTACTTAATCACAGTGTGACACTCAAGCCACTGTATTGAATCTTGCCTGTCGAACGAGACAATAAAAAGAGTGCCAATAAAGGCTGCAGTGTAAAAACAGATAGTTTATTCAAAGACGTTTAATTACTTTGTGTGGGAGGATTTGTGGACTATATCAGGCAATATTGTATCTTTTAAGGTGGCACATATTCAACACGTGGAAGTCGGGACACTATATTTAGTGCGCGTACTGTTAACAAAACTGAGTGTCCGAGCGTTTATTGTCCAAACCGGTCTTTGTCGCGTGCGTGCGCGGAGCAACAGTAGATACGAGCTGGTATTAACCCGGCGGGCGTGACGGCACAAGGAAGATACAATAATCTAAAGCTATAAACTGAACGTACACAACATGAGTGCGCCTGCACCGAGTACTTCAAGCGAGAGTCCGAAGGCTGCGGAGAAGATCAAAAGACCCTTAAATGCGTTCATTCTCTGGTCCAAGAAACGAAGGCGGGTGATAGCCAACGAGAACCCACAAATGCACAACTTTGATATCTCGAGGAAGTTGGGCTTAGAATGGCAGAAGCTTTCAGAGGAGGAGAAATCTTTGTATTTCGAAGAAGCGAAGAAGCTTAAAGAAGAGCATAAACAACAATACCCTGACTACAAGTACCAACCGCGCAAGAGGGACAAGGCAAACAAGCGAGGAAAAATGCTACACGGGCCTCCGTTTCATTTTAATTTCCTCGCGCCCGAGGGCGCGTACTTGCGGGACGGCCGTCTTCCTCTCCCGCCTGACACACGAGGTGCCTACACTCCGGAAGGACTATACCCACAACACGAAGTCGCCAGCAGCTGTGAGGAATACGCCTCGATAGCACACCTCCGTATGCATCAACCGGAAGCGGGAAAACCTGGGATGGTGACTGGGTACTCTGGCTTCAGGCAGCCGTGCGAAGGTTTTCACCCATATCGCAGTGTTGAGCCACAGTATGTATCGCTCCGGCCGGGGCTGGAAATATCACCTTATAACAGACACGCTTGGTATACACCGGGAGGCGGGCGATACGGGCCCTCGGTGGCCTGTTACGGCCATGTAATGCCCACCTATATTCCGCGGCCCGACTTACATTCGTAACTTGGACATGAAGACAACTTTAAAACCGTTTATTGAGGTATAGTTCGGAGAAACTGTCCCGGGACAAGCGAGGATTGCTCTCCGTCTAAATTCTAACAGTAATTCTTAAATAGGTTAGCGCTGTTCAGTAAGGTATTAAACAATGAAATATTTAAATCTCTTTAAAAGAGGAATCGAACTCGATAAATGTAAGTTTACTACAGTAATAGATAGAGTTAATTTCCAACAAACGGTCAATTTCATCGTTACTGATTACGGTTAATTAAACTACCGCTCCATGGCGTATCGGAAATGCTAGGCAATACCTTAAGATTCTAGCTGTTGAAATTCACGAAATAGATACTTGATAGAATAGCTTATAGTTTTGATATAAATTGCTCTATTCCAGATAATAGTTTTATTGTTTAATATTCTTTTAGTTATTGAATACTTTTCTTTGTTCGTGGCGCAAAGGACGCTTATGAATTTTTGCAACTACTGTTGGGGAACCCGCCAAGCCGCAAACAAAAGACCAAAGTTTCACAGTTCCATGAAACCGAACTAGATCATAACTACAAAGGCGTTACTTGATTAAGTTTTTTCCCCGATGATAGTGTAAACATCACCAAGAAACAAATTAAATATCGTTGTTGCATTGCGTAAAGCCTGAAACTTTTAGTTTGGGTCTACGCAGAATTGCTGAATAAAAACAAGTCTTTAAAAAGTTTGAGAAATCTCTTGAATAAAGAAAGTATTAGTAGCGTAGAGGTTAAAATTTCTTTTAATTAAATAGACTTAACAATTTCATTGTAATTGTTGAGTTGAAAGGATTCCATCTTAACCGACTCGGACGAACTGTTTTTTCTCCTATAGGTCAAACAACAGCAAAACCTTTTTACATTCTTAAATTTAGTTCATTTTATGCCCATTATCTTGACTTCATATATTTATTATCGACAAAACGGTAGCTTAAACCAATTTATTTCAAATAAAGAAAGTCCTCTACTGTATAACATGTTAAGAAAACTTTGAAAGTCGTGGTAGTTCTATAAAGTTCAGTGCAGTTTTACAGGAAACAATAAGTAAATGCAAACGATAACATCAATCTATAAAAAAAAAAGAAAAGATACGTATATACATTGGTTTATTCTCGGTCAGTCTGCTGACAGAGAACACGATGCCGTCTCTCACTTCTTTCAGGGTTTTTTCCTTTTGACAACAATTTTAACGGTACTGTGTCAACAATCTGGTGAACAACCAAACATGACTTGACTTGACTTCGCTTCAGTTCAGTTCACACAAAGTTTTCACATTTTGCTCTAGACTCTAGTATTTTCTTGTTTATGCCCGCTCTGGCACACAGACTTACGTGCACACAGCCTGAAGCAATCTTACTTGTTTTTCTTACAACAACTAGGGGTAATTTCGTAGTCTCACTACAGAGTTTTCTTTCTCATATAAACAGACAATTTTAAGCCTGGAAGCTTGTTTCCAGTGAGAAATATTCCTAACAGTTTATAAAGGCAACTTCTCTTATGCGGCTTTCAGAGGATGAAAGCCCCAAAAAACAAGATGAGTCGGCTGGAGTGAAATTCTCAGTAAACACTTCAAGTTGTCTGTTTAAACATGCAGTCTTCTTGTTACATATCTTAAACATTTGATTCCACAGTTTTAAAACCAAAACAATTTGGATTCAAGATTGTATCGTTTGTTACCTAAAACTGATCCACATATCGTCTTCATTTCTTCATCCATGTCTCTCAAAGTTCTCTAATATCCCACAAAGAAAGAGACACTGAGTATTCCATTTTTGTCAACTTCAGAAATAACCATAACATGATCTAAATACTTTGCACAACAGTCTCTAGTTAATGAATACTTTGGCAGTCAGTTCTCGATCACGATTCAAAGTTACGATCATTTTTTTTCAACTTTGAAACATGTTTTTCAGGTCCTATTTTGGACGTTGCACATCAGTTTAATCGTATCCCGTTAAGCTCGACAGCAAATCTTCCTCTAAAACAAATGGTCAAAGTCCAATAAAGTTGATTTAGTTAAAATGATTTAACATTTGTGCGAAATAAACTCTCAGTCAGATTTGATCGTGGATTTACACCCAAAATTGAACGGTTTCAAAACAGATTCTACTGGCAGAAATAAATTCGACAGAGTTTTAACGTCTTAAACTGACCTTAGTTTTTCAGTAGCGTTTTTATTTATGAAAAGAAAACTAGTGAAGGACCTACTTTATTAAAACTTTTGCTCTTTCTGTGATAAAAGTGATGCTTCTATTTCCGACCATTTGCCAGTTATAACGATATCGATGAGCAAAATGATAGTTGGTAATCGTGTTGCAATTACCATTTTGTACTACATTTACAACTGATTCAGTCACGTTAGTGCATGTCTTTCTTCTAAATCAGATTCAAAATACAAAACACCTGCATAGAACTTTCTCTCAATGTTTTATTCATGAAGGTTTTGCAAAGAAATACCAGTCTGCCGAAGTACATGCAAAGCTTGTTTCAGAGTTGGTCATTTTCTGTAAAGCTATGAACTCACTGCATGCCAAATTCATCGCAAAAGTGACCCATTTCGAGGAGGAACAAATACTTGTTGTAGATTATGCTTTCTATAACTTGAAGCTATTTAGTACTGTTGTGACACAAACTGACAACGCACATGCAGAAGCCATAAAGTTTTCATTCCTTCTCGTGCCTTGCTTTTTATGGAAACCGGCTACTCAGTTGAGACATCGTTGTATTCGTGGAAAAATGCAACTAAAGTGACAATACTCTAATGTAATTCACGACATTTGGTTTTAAATCCAGTCTAATATTTCATTCTGAAATCTTAATTTAGCTTGAAATTTTAATCTTGCCATAATTGACGGAATGGGATTAAAAGATTACGGAATTTTGCTAAAAATAAATCAGTTAGCTATATCTGTACAGTACATACAAATCGGTGTAAATTGTTTGTCATGCAGTGAAGCTGTACAAAATTTAACGTACGCGAATAGGTACTGAATTCCATATAACACGAATGAAATGAAGACGCGAGTGTGTTCACAAACCAAGAACAAAATCAACTGCAGATCGTTGCTACATCAACTGAACTGTTTATTACTGTTGCTCCTTGTTGCACATTATATTTTAATCAAAACTGACTCGAAGTCAAACAAAAGGCTCAAAGAATCCAGATCAGATGTAACGTTTTATCCTATAAAAAATATTTATATGTTTAGTTAGATTGAACCTGTTTGCAATATCTTAAATTATGTAGTAAACGACCAAATTCTTTGTTTTCTAACACCAGCAGAAAGGGATTTCATTTGGGTGAAACACCCGTCTCTTTAACATTTAGATTTCGGTTTGAGACCTTTTTACTGTATATGTCATAAATCTTTACAATGGAGCACAGAAAAATAGATGACTTGTCCCTGTACACAATAAAATCTCTTGCAATTTATAGACAAGCGAAAATGACTTCTCTAAAGATACTTCCAAAAAGAAACTCTTTCAGTTAAAAGTACAAAACACTTTTCTTGAGTATAATCAAAAAGTTTGTTTCATCCTCAAGACGTAGCTGGAACTTTAACAAGTGCGGAAAATTATCTTTTGATGAAGATGAAATTAATAAAAATAAAATCCTGCTGTCAAACTGTTTAATTCATGTCAAAAAACTGAAAAACTCATAAATTTTAGTCTTGACAATTTTTCCACTGCGTCCTATTCTCCTTGAAATCACTATATTAAAAACTTAATTTTGCTGGTAGTTTTCTCAAACGAAGCAGTTGGATGATTTATGCAATCTTGCCTAAAAGAAGCTAGTTCCACAGTTTGCTGTGTTTGGTAGCTTTTATGTTACAAAAAGGCGTGGTCAATGGTTGCTCTTCTTACGAGAAGTAAAAACGCCAACTGAAGATTGCAATTCAACGTGGTATTTCTTGATATTTTAAAACTAACGGTAAAAAGTAAACACTGCCTTAAATCCTTTCAATTATTGTGTTAGGAAACGAAACAGTCGAAACATTTCTCTCGTAGGTTAAATGGGGTATCATTTATCTCAAAAAGGGGTAAAAACCAGTCCTTGTATCAAAGTTTATACACAACAGACAGCTCTAAAGCCCTCACACAGTGGCTACGAGAAGCCAGGAACAATTGAATACAGGTATATTTTGTTGCGTGCTGTGTCCAATATTCTAATGGGACACAAGAAAATGTAGCAGTTGTGATAAAAGAATCTCACGAGAGTGTTAAACATTTATTATTTCCATCATTTTGCCATTCATCACGGTACACAAATCCATCGTTGTATGTGACAACGAACACACAGCTTAGTACACATTTTGCAGCTGAAAAGCGGCTGAACAAATCTTCAATTCAACGTCAAAGACCAGTGATCAAAGCTGTAGATGTCAAGAGACACACTTGCTTATCTCCAAGCAAAACCGGGGCATTTTCTTTGCACAAAACCGGCACTGGGTCCGTTCTGCCAGTTTATTGACTTAGGAGCAGTGTAATATCACAGGGAACCTGACAATCACAAGTAATCCAACGTTATTGCAATCATTTTAAAAGCTTTTCGCCGCCATTAGAGAGTTTTTGAGTAAACAGCTGACACGTTGAAATTTCACTCACTTCTTGCGTTCAATCAAGAGAGAAACGTTTGAAGTTAAACACATTTTTCGCCTTTGTTCTCTTGTCTACTACCTGTTTAAATTCAACCAGAAGTTTTAAAGCAATGATTTTAATTGATATCTTTGCGAGAATAAAACAGACGTATGACTATTACTGAAGCCTTCTTATTATAGCGGAAAAGAACTCAATTTGTACACTTCACTGGTAGGTCTTAGGTTGTTAACTTTATAAGCCACACCTTACATTTTTACACACCTTTTCAATATTTTTATAAGAACGTCTAATTTTTGGGCTGAGGCTGGTGTTCTTAAATGATTTGAGGATTTCAGCCTCAAATGTTCTTGAAATGTTCTTATTTTTTTAACTACTGGGTACATATTACCTACCACGATCAAAAGTACAGTAATTTAGAGTTTCTTAAAAGATGTACAAGTGTCACTAGTTGCCTTTGTATATCCACATTCGGAGTAGCCATCAGGCGATGTTGTACGAGCATTAGGCATTATTTCACAATTTAACAACAAATTATCTCCACTGAAAACAGTGTGTAAAATAAATGTTCTCTACGTATTCCCAGCCTTAACGTGTTCTTGCATGTTCTTCAATTTTGGGATTTTTTCTTATCAAAAGGTTGTTATAAAAAGGAATATATTTTTCTGTGCGTGCGCAATTAAGAAAAAAGGGAGACTATCAAATGCAACTGGCTCAGTTATATATAAAATACTGTTCAACTTTTTTTTCTTTCGATATCATTCTTGACTATAAAACTACATATTTAATGTTTAGGTTAAGTTATTTGACAAGAGCACACCAAACTACTAGTCTTGATAAATAATTTTCATTGTTTGTTACGATGTTTGAGATTGAGACGCCTCGACACAGCAACAGCAATTTCTTCCTAGTTGTAGCCAGCTTTGGGATCTAAAACTTATCCAAAAAATGTGAATACGTTTGTGTTGTCTCTTAGTAAAAAAAAACAAATGAGCAACTGGAATTGAACCTTTGAAGTCGACTTGCGATCTTGCAAAGGATTACAGCATGGTTCAATAGATAGTCTGTTCGATCTGACGACGGGCCAACGCTTGAAAAGTGACTTTCATACCAAACATATCAACCCTTGTTGATCAAAACCCATTTTCAGCTTATTCGCCATGCAACTAGTTTTCCAGTAACTCCAGATTGCCTTGTTTTCAAACTTTGATTATAGACACCAAGAGTGATGTCTATCACATGCATCTCTAACACAAGCAACCGAACAACGAGTCAGTAGATTACAGCTTGTCTTACGTCGTGTGGTCTTTTACCTTCAAAAGACTTTTAATTTAGACTTGCTTCAAGTCGACTTACAATTAACACGAGTTGAAAATATCAAATGAAACATTGATCAGATGAACGTGAAGCTTGAGCAACGAACCTCGAAACGCTGTCTTGGATAAGTCTAATAGTAACAGTAATAGTAATAGTAATAGTGATAATAGTAATAATTATTAATACATAATAATAATAATAATAAAAATAAAATTATAATAATAACGTTAATAATAATATTTTGACAGCCGTGAGGATGCCCACGTCACATTCAGTGATTTCAGTGGGACCCTGCATCAATTAATGACTTACTAAATATAAACTTAAGCAATTCCCCATCTCCTATTGGCTCTTAACATGTTTAAATTTTCTTTATTGTGGGTGTTGTGTTTGTGTAAATGTGAGATCAGTTTTTGCAATTTTAGGGGGGGGAAATGGTTTTGTTAACAAAAAGCTATGGTGATTTTCACATTTTCTTTTTTGGCCAAGCAGGTTCAAAAATGCAAATGTTAAATGCAAGCTTTAATAGTGAGTCTCAGACGACCATGATAGTTACATGGTATGACGCGACCTGTCAAGACGTTGCGTGACATGACATGACGTGATGTGACCTTATATAACATGGCATGAAACTACACTTAGACATCATGAGATAGGTATAGGACTTACCACGTACCGTTCGAGAAGATCAGAATTAATGAAAAAAATATCACGAGTTTTTGATGAATTTAGTTTTAAACTTAGCTAGGAAGTGCATGTTTCCTGTTATTAAATATCACAGCTATAAAATATTAACTTTTTCAAAATTTTTGATCATTACCGAAGATTTTCCGAATACTTTTCAATTTTTTGAAAATTTTGAAGACTTCAGATAAAGTTTCGATTTTTCCGAAATTTTGCAAACACTTTTCGAAGACTTCCGAACGCGTCTAAAGATTTTCGAAAAGTTTATAAGTTTTTTACAATATTTTCATATCTTCCTAATTTTTCAAGTAAATGAAATTCGCGAATGACAGTGCCAGTTAAGATTTTCATTTGCACATATGTTATTTTAAAAGAATGAATTACACGGTTTTAAGGGAAAACTAACACTCAAGCAATCAGAAGACAGTTTAAATTATAGATATTGCCATGCTATTATAGATACATAAAATTGCATTGCAGCGAGTTCAATTATATTATAAATACATAACGTTTTTATATCGTATTGTGCTAATCATTAATTACCGTTTTGAAAATCTTGTAGAGGGGTCAAAATAACTCCACTCAAACTGAAAGTTTCCTCCAAGAATTAATGCATGAGTACATGCAATTTGTTATAACTTATCCATACAATTATCACAGTCTTGATACTATTAGCTTTTTTTCAAATACTGTTAAATGATAAAAAAAATAAACAGGAATTCTTACTATCTTTTCAGGGACCGCGGAGCAGGGGGGGCGGGGGGCACGTGCGGGGGGGGGG
>JAOBYH010111546.1:0-11215 GCA_025403525.1 Umimayanthus kanabou
ACCCTCTCTATCAAGACAGGAAAATTATATATGAGTTGGAGAAGTTTACATAAAAGAGTGCTTGTGAACAGCGAGTTGAAATCCTGAACTTTTGTCAAGATTATATGGCAACATACATATTTCAGGCATTTTATATCTTTTTCAACCCACAGGGGGCTTAGTAGAGCTTTTACAGTATGTCTGTCACTTTACTATTTTAAATTTTATGCCACGCAAATTTGGAACAGACCAGAGCAATGCAAACCAAGTAATTTCGTTCAGGTACTCATAACGCAAGTCTTGTTTACAAAACTGGAATAATCATCTCTTAGTTGCTTTTCATCTAATAATTCATTTTGTGAAGATATTATCAAAGTATTGACACCAGCTATAAATGTAATCGCCAAGCCATTTTTCAATGGCAGTTTCAAGAGCAGTACTTGGTGAAGAAACATGAACCAGTTTTATTGTCTTTGATATTAAAGCTTGCCGAGTATGTACTCTCCATTGTCATTGAAATCTCCACAGTCAGTGGATACTAGTATTGGATAGCTGTCGTAAAGCCATAGACTAATCCCGGCAGCGGTGTTCAGCAAAACAATTAAATGACCGACCAGGTCGATACTCCCACACACAAGTCGAGGAGAACAAAATAAGTTATAGTTAAATAAATAAATAAGTCACTCGTAATGCTTTTTGATTCATACACATGGAATTATTCCAAGTCTTGTATAAAATACTCACACAAGTAGCAAGGCCTCAGCTGAATGAACACCACAACTCTGATCTCACAGAGTGACAGACCCGCTTTCGGCTTTAACGTAGAAAGTTCCACATTGTCGGTTCAAATCCTGCATTTCCATACAATTTATCTTGAAGTTGACGGTTGAGTCATTCAGTTTTAGATACCATTTCCCTTGGACTTTGCCTCCTTCACACTATAGGCAGTATCGCGCTTGATGCTTTAGTCTCATGTAAACAACTTTGTCTTGCGAGTTTGTCAGAATGGTCGATTACTTTGTTTTGTAAGCGGCGAATTCCTGATAGCGAAGACTCGGATCTTTTTCAAATTCTCCGAATTAGTTTTCTTCAAGAATATTCAAACTCTTTGAGGTTTTATAAGGAACGAGAAATGCCAAAAATCCATCAATTCCTAACCTGTCCTGATGTTTTCCAACTCTGCTTCCACTCGTGTCGCATCGAAGCAATAGTCTATACCATAATTTGTCCACTTTAGTACCCAGGCTCAAACTGATCTCGCGTAACGCATGCGCAAAACATCGCGACACGAATAAAAATAAAAAAACAAGAGGCTAGGGATAGCCTATACTCGGGCCTCAATAATAAATTCTTTGTAGCAAGCCAATGAAATCTATTTGCAGACTAAATAAACCAAGGGCAAAGTCATACACACACAATGTATCCATCATGTAATTCTATCATGGAACCCCCTACCTTAGTTCAAAATTTCAAGTCTGTCCAGGCTTTGTGTGTACCGAGGAAAATGATAAAAGATATACAGTAAAAGCTCCATTAATCCCCCTCCCCAATAAACCCCCTTTGGTGATCTAAAGACAAAGTTGTAATAAGACAGGAAAGTATATACAAGTTGGAGATAATAAGAGTGCTTAGAGTCCTGAACTAGTGTAAGTATTATACAGCAACATACTTTTTTCATGCATTTATTATCATTTCACAGTGGTCTTGGTGGAGATTTTACAGTATGTCTCTCACTTTACTAGCTATTTTATGCAGCACAAATTTGAAATATATTAAAGCACTGCAAACCAAGTAATTTAATTCAGGTACCAACAACACATTAGTCTTGTTCTCAAACTGAAGTAATTTTCTCTCAATTGCTTTTCATCTCACACTGATTCATTCTTTGAAGATACATTAGCAGTATTGACACCAAGTATATGATTATAATATAAAAAGACAGCACATAGTCGCAAAGCAAGTCTAAATGAATTTGTAACCACATCAATACTTTGAAACTTTTTACTTCCTGTTCATAGTTCTATTTAGTGTATAATTAGTGGCGACGACTGTACATGCCGTTTAAATACACTGTAATCTTATTCCTTAAAAGTGATCCATTTATAAATATCATTGTATCATTTTCTCAACATCGATGGTCTGCTAACAAATTAACAAGTCGCCAAATATCCTGCAATGAACTGTGTTCTTCTTTAGTCAATTCATATTTAGTGACTACAGGTACAGTTAAAGTGCAACAAGTAATAAAGCAGTTTGTATGCAATTATTTGCATAGAAATACTTAGGTGACATATAATTTTCCATGTAACACACACAAATCCTGATACCACAACTTGTTCCATAAAATAACTGCTACAGCTGTAGCCTAAGAAACAGAATGACACTTCCAATAACATCATGTGGCAGGTTTGGTTTTTTTTCAAGATTGTCCTGTGATCCATAAAATGAGGTTGGTTCCTGTTTGATGTAGCTGATACCACAGTTTGACTACAAAGCTTGTGATATGAAATAACACACCCAAACAGTATTTCAGAGTTTTCTGTGTTGTGTCTTGCGATGTCAGATAATGGTTCCAGTTAGAATGTAGCTGATACAGTTGATCACAAAGCTTGGTATATAGAACAACATGCCCAATAACAGCATTTGGTTCTGTATAGGACCTGTGATACCATATGCCGGGTATATTGCTTCCAGTCTGATTGTAGCAGATACCATAGTTTTACCACAAAGCTTGTAATACAGAGTATTCTATGCCCAATATATGTGGCCATTTTCATGTTATGTACATATATGGTACACAGTCAGTTTGACGGAGGAGAAACTCTGTTGTAGCAGTAGGATGCAGCTGAGAAGTTGTCTGTAAGGTTTCATCTTGAGTATTTTGCAATGATTTAGTACACATACAGTTCTGCAGATAAAAAAACAAACAAGATAATACATTAATAACTATTAATATACTTTTGGACACATTTTAAGAACTGAACCCTATACTATAAGTATTTACTAGGTCAATTAATTAACAAAAAATATTTTAAATACTTACCTAATATGGAGAAATCAGGGGCAAGAGGTTGCTTTTTTGGGTCAAGGTTACTAGCTATCATAATGTAACATAACATATTCTCACGACAGCGTTTTAAAAATAATTTATTAAGAATAATTTAACCCGTTTACTCCCAGGTTTATCGACATATAAATTATAGGACCCCTTTGAAAATCATTGTAATGAATAGGGCTTCCTAACAAAATATTAGTTATAAAAAAAATAGATAAATAAATAAAAATATATATATTCTCCTTACAGTATCAGTATAAAATAAGATGGTTTGTCGTGAGAATAAAGGAACTGATGATCCACTCAATATTCTCAGCTGAAATGCAAATTATCCCAACTTGTTGACAGGAAATGTACTATGGAGATAAGTAATGAGAATTTAGAAACTCATCATTCAACACTCTTGGGAGTGAAAGGGATTTCTATCCAAGTTTTACTTGATCTATCAGTATGCTACCCGTGAAAGCCATAGAAGTCAACTTACAACACTCGAAACTCTTGAAAACTCTACATACTCTTTAAAGGACTATGAAGATATCAGTTGAACTTCAGAAATACTTTAATTGCTCCATGATCTGAATAGTATACACTGACAACAGAATTCTGAACAACACTGAACATATTGCCATTGATATAGATATGATCTATTACACTTCCAGATGAAGCAAAGGTAGGGCTTTGAACGATTTGAGTATATTGGAGTGTGTTCTCCATCACTGTCTTTAGTACTTTACTTTCACTGTCATTTAAGTAGTTATAATGTTAAAATCGCCAAGAATTATATCAGTATAATTGTGAGTAAGAATGTGTTTTATTTGTTCCACATATTGTTGCATGTTACAACTGTGTTTTCGATAAAGCAAAAGGACTGTTCTTCTTTTGTGCGATTTAGAGCTGGAAATAAAAAATTTAAGTGTATTTGCAGAAGGAAAATATTCATAACCTGATATTTCAACTGTACCTCTGGAACAAACGGCTAAACTGAGTATCTATCAATATTGTCCTGTCTATAAAGTTCAAAAGGGGAAAGATTTGCCCTGATCTCACTATCAAAGTCAGTTGGTTTCAGTTGTGTTTATGTGAATAGCAACACGTCTGAATTGAAAATAGTTGGATCACATTTAACATCGATGCTGTGTTTTTGAAGGGATCACACATTTAGCAGAGAGATACATACAGGTGAGTCATTTTCAAATACATTTGCTGGTTGCACCTATGTCTTAACAGCTGTTAGTGAGTCTTTGATACTCTTGATGTACTCGAGGATCTGCTCGTACATGTTTGCTATCGATATTTCCAAGAATGTGGACACCCGCTAGAGATTTTGCACGACTCAATGCCACATAAATTTGTCCATAATTAAATGACCTTTGTTTACACCATACAAAATTTCTAATGTCAATCCTTGAACTTTGTGAACAGTGCATGCCCAAGCTAAGGTTAGAGGAAATTGTATTCTTTGTATCTCTGGAGATGAGCCTTTGCCTTTTCTTACCTTAATTTTAGCTAACACTGGCACAATAGGAACAACTCTTGTTTAGCATAAGAGTCTGTGGACTTATCTATTGCAATGCTACCAGCTTTATCATCATTAAATTTAACATAGACCGTACTTGGCTTGTTAGTGTTGCAGTTAACAGCAATTCTGGCAGTTCTACCCATCTGGCCATTTAGAAGTCTGTCTGCAATATCAATATTTGTGGTGCACATTACTCTTGCGCCTTCTTTCATATATACCACAAAATCTAAGCCACCAGTTTCAGAGCGGCCTTTGGCGAGTAGTTTGTCAATATCTTGCTTTGAAACATGTGCTGGATACTGATCAACTGCTTTAAGCACAAACAGTAGAGAAGGAATATTTTGCAAGTGTTTTGTGTTATGTTCATCAACAGGCCTGTTCTCAGCCCATATATGTAGAGCATTTGTTGGATAATTATCATCTGATAATACTGATTTACTATGAAGACATTTAATGTCATCTTGACTTTGTGATGCAGTCCTAATTCTATTTAAAAGAGCAATGAATTCATTATCATCTTTCTGCCTCATTATTTCGATGAGTTCAATCATCTTAAAAAATATGCCATGGATGACATAAATTGTAGCCATCATTTTTGTAATTTTCAAAGGTAGGCTTTTTTCGTATTGGTGGTAGTTGATACAGATCACCAACAGCAAGGATACTAACACCAGCAAACAGTTTTCAGTTCGGTGTGACAAAGATTTCTTTAAGCCTCTAATGAATGTTGAGTAAAGTTCTATTTGCAACCATAGAAACCTCATCAGTTATTATTAGCTTTAGTTCTGCCAGTGTCATACGTAACTGTGTTTTCTTTTGGTCAGGCATAGCAGGTAGCGTATCTCCAACATCTTTAGGAATTGCTAAAGCAGAGTTGATAGTTGTTCCATTTATGTTTACAGCTGCAACACCTGTCGGAGCCACCAAGAGAACTGTGGTCATTTCTGGGTTTAATGTAGCATGTCTAAATGTTTTTACTGCAAGTTTGAAAAATTGCTTTAATGGTATGACTTTTTCCTGTGACAGCTCCGCCCGTGATAAACAGATTCAGTGGCTCTATCTCATTTGGCTGTAAGCTATTCATATTCATCACTCTTGTTCTACACCACGTCAAAACTGTGTCATATGCACAGCGCTGTTGGCTGTTTAGAGATCTTACAGATTCACGAAGAACGTCGTCTGAAATATCTGATGGCTGGTTATGGCTTATAACAGCAGCACACGGTTCTCTGGACTGTACAGGATTAACTGCTTGTGCAAGATGTTCAGGTGATTGCTCATTAAATGATTCATCAAGTGGCGAACTATCTTGCCATTCAGACCGCATGTCTTCATTTTGTTGATCATTTAGAGAATCATATGAGTGTAAACTGCCAAGGTCATTATTTCTTAGAAATTCAAGAGCTTCTGCCACTGCTTCAGCATCAAGTTCAAACCTTGCTCTGTTTAAATCAACAATGGCTTGCACTTCTGGTTCCCAAAACTTGCATGCATATGTTTCTTGTGTGCCAGTTAGGTCTACAAGTTCATTCCGCCAAGGAAAATATAGCATAAGCAAATGATGAAAAACATTTTCAGGTTCTTTTTGTTTGTTTGGTGTATGAAACCTAATAACAGCTCCAATTTTTCTGCACTTCATAACTTCATTGGTATTTAGTAATCTTATCCTATTTGGAAGTTCTGCGGCAGAACCTGTATCAGTATGCTGTGATTCGGCCACAGTGTCAGTAAGAACATCTGGCTGAGCATCATTTACTTCATCTCGATTGGTATAATCTTTGTAAAAGTGTGAGGCAAATTCTGCTAGACATAATTTATCAACCAAAGCAACAGTAACGTTCAATAATGTTTGCCTTAAAAATATCTGTACTGTCATCGTCTAATTCGTCAAGTTCATCTTGGCTTTTTGGTATGCGCAATCGATTTTGTGGCAAATCAGTACTCACAAATATTGATTTTGGATATGTTTGCCTCAACCAAAGTTCTGGCATGCACCGATACACACATTCTTGTGCACTCACTTCTCTAGTGGAGAGGAAAGCAGCACCTATTTTTCTCAAACTGTCCCTGACACTCAAATTAGAATTTCTTGCTTCCTTTGCTACATTTGTGATAGCCTGTTGAACATTCAGTTTCATCTTTCGTGAAATAAGAACAGACATATGTTATACATTTGTAATGATTAAAAACTGGCTGTAGGTCAACATTTGCTGCAAACCCTTGTACTCCTGCAACAACGTAGTTGTTGATGAAGCAACTGTCTGTCGATCGTTTGAGATGCAACTCAGAATCAGAAGAAACAGACAAAGCCCAGTAATAGTCTTGTTCTGAAATGTCAGCAGTTGCAAGAACTTGTGCAGCAGTCAAATTTGGGTTATATTCCGATTTATTGGGTTCAAAATCTCATCAATTTTGCTCTTTACAGTGCCAAGAATACTAGCTCGTCTAGTGAGAATGCCTGTTTTCACCTCTTCACATAAATCTTTTGACAGAGGCTCTGCTACAATTGTTCTGTCTGTGAAAAACTGACCAAAATTAAACCTGCATGGTATGTTTTTGTATTTCCTGCATGTTTTAGTGTGGGTGTGTTTTTGATAAGTAACAACCAACTCATGGAGCAGAGGTTCAGTATCCTTATTTGGAAGATAAGCTTGAACATGTTTGTCTACAAATTCTGTGCATGCTTATCTGTTCTCACTGGTAAGTCTTGGGCAATCAGAAGTCCATATCAGTGCATGTAAATGAGGAGATCCTCTCATTTGGAATTCAATTCTGAGGGCATAATATATTATCTTACCAATGGGATTGGCATTGCTCATCAAGACTTCCTTGAAGAATGTTTCAACTCTGTACTGAAAATGCTTTGCAACCACAACTGGATTAAGGTTGAGCATTGAGCACCTTTCATTATATGACAGAGCTTCAACTTGTTTATCAGACATATTTGTTCCTTGGATCCTAGCAATAATCTGTAAAAGCTCAGGCCATCGGAGATCAGCACAGGATAAAGTCATAAACCAGGTTGGAATGCCAAGTTGCTTGACCATAGCTACTACTTCATACATAAACTTTTGCCAATATGGCGGAGAGCCTGGAATTTGTCTCATAAACAAATAAGCTTGATCTTTGGAAATAAGATTTTGTAAACTATTTTTGTCTGATCTTACTGATGAGGCTGTCAGAGGCTTTCCATGAATTTTCTTCATCGCAATATTGATGTTATCTGATACTTTCTTTTGTTCAATGATGAACTGCGCAAAAAATAAGTACTCTGGATTTGTTGCAAACCTTCCACTGTAATTTAAAAGGCGTGCATTGAAGTACTTGACTAAACCAAATCTGCCCTTTGGAAATAAACTTGGGAATGCTAGCTCTTCACACTGTTTGTCAGTCATGAATGAAACTGGATGCCTATTTTCACCTGGTGCTATGTTGTAAATTTCATTTCCCACTGACAAACTACTCTCATTTACTTCTTCAAGTGCAGGATAATCTGGAATACGAGACTGTAAACATGTCTCATTGATTGGTAGTCTATGTTCATTTAATGGATCATTAGTATCTTCAAGCAAATCCTCAATCTCAACATTACTGGAGCTTTCAGTATTGCATTCAGTCTCTTCACTTTTATTTGAATCTGAATTTTCTTCATGTTGTAGAGTTGTCAGGCTTTTATCAATATTTGTGATGTCAATGGTTATGTTCTCGTACAATGGTCATGGATTGTTTACCTGAAGCCAGTTGAGGGCATTTTGAAGAAACTGTGGCCGTACAGCTTGAAAATAGATATGACCTCTAAATTCCTTCTTTCGTTTCAGTTTTAACATTATTATACCTGATCGTGCAGGGGGTCGAGGTAAAATTCTGCAGGTCTGTTCACAATCCACTGGTACATTACAAATTGCACCTTTGATTTTCCTTTGCTGACCTTTCGGCATTACAACTATCTTTTCAAAAACAATTCTTTGAGCTATGAGAATCTGTTCAAGTTTCTGAAGTTCACGTAGTTCTGGAGGTATTTCGTCTAAATACAGATTATTGTACACAGCTTGACGAGGAATATTTCCCTTCAAAACCTTTGAATGACAAGTTGTACATATGTATTCTTTGCCATCAAATGAAGATGTATCAGTAAAAAGATGTTGGATGCTGTATTTGCTTTTGTCTAATGCTACAACTGATTTTCTGTAAAGTATTCTATTACATACTGAACATACATAGTAGGGTCCTTCTCTAATTTTCTGTTTAAACAGTGTGACATAATGTTCTAACTCATGTATTTTGCAGGCATTAAATTTTCTTGCTTTCTTTTGCTTAGCAAGTTTCTGTCTTTTTGCGATTGGTTCCATTTCATCATATTTCTGCTTGATATTGTTAAGAAATTGTTCTTTTCTTTGAGGATCCATATTGTTATACTTTTCAACACTTTTTGAAAGAAGTTTTTCTTTTTCTTGTGGATCCTTTTTGCTATACCTTTCAACACGCTTTGAAAGAAGCTGATTTTTCTCTTTTGATCCCAATGAATGATAATTATCTATTCTTCTTTTGGCAATTGATGCTTTTGCTGCAGAAGACTTATACTTTCTTACTACTGTACTTGTTGCCTTTCCTTGTTTGACAGTTCACATGAACATGAAAGAAACAGTATCTGATAATTCAGCCCAAAACAATTAAATTTACTTACAATAGTAGCACAAAACATATCAACAAGAGAATCTATATTTGAAAAAACATGGACTGTATGTGCTGGTTTGTCAACACAATATACAAATACATTGTATCTAAGTTCCTGCTTCCCTCGGTATTGAAAAACACAACTGATGCAGTAACTTGAAATCCATAACAAAAAGCCAGTGTTTTTTCCTTTATTGTCTAAAATATAGCTTTTAAGATTTTGCTTACCAATGGAAGAGCTAGAGGACAGAATTCCTTGAGATCTGGCTCCATGAACTACATCAACATGCCCAGTACCTATGTCCAACCTGTTTGGCAAATCGGAGATGAAAGTATGTTTTCCAAAGTAATATTCTTGATAGAAGAGTTTTCCATTTTCAACAATGCTCTCTGTGTCAGAATTCCAGTATTTGCAAGACTTTATAGTGGAAAAACAAATGGAATAAAAAGATATTGCATAACATTCCTTACATGGACAAAGATTGTCCTGCTTGCTTATACTTGATATACACTCATCATTGCAGTCTACAATACAGTCATCACTGTGCATTTCGTGTATGCTTACACCTCTAGCCTCATAAGTAGCATTAGTTGTTTGTGAATGAAACATGTGAAAATATTGCACTAAGTTATTCAGCGATTCAATTTCTATCAATGTACATGTACCAAGCGGATGTGTCATACCTAATAAAATTTTGCTGTGAGAATCAAATATCTTATATCCCCCATTAGGGAGGGTGTATATTGCCACAGCATAACTCCCAATTGTTAACATAAATGCCTTATAGTTCTCTGTAAGCAAAGAATCAAATGCGGCTGCAAGTGACATAACATAAGGAAAGTCTGCAATATGATTAGAATCTCCACTTAAGACACCACTATAACTTTCACTGTATCTAAGTTCATAGTTAGTTCCAAATAAGTCAACCATCGCAGGCAAATCTGCCAACAGCAAGAACATCTCTTTAGTTGATTTTGACAGTGTTGAATACAAATTATTCCCAATATTCATGACTTGAACCAGGTCAGCTGAAGAAGTTATTGCTTTCCTGACGTTAAAAACAAGAGCTGATAAAGACATTGCTACACATTGTCTCCCTGCATTCGTTGTACCAAATACTGATATGTTGCCTTGAGTATAAGGTGCAGCAATTGTTTTAGTTGGATCCACAACTGTTGGGCCCGGGTCTTTTTCAATATCATGGGACAGCAAAAACTGGCAGTAAGTCGTTCTTTGATTTAAAGTCTTAAAAACATCAAGTCGTGCATGGACTGACTGTGCCATTTATTGTAAATGTTGTTCTATGTTTTTCCAAGTTTTACTTGCAATAATTGGATGAATTACTTCGACTTTTTCCAAAACATTTTTTCCTTGAGTTCAGTCTTGCATTTAGAGTATTCCTCTTGCTACTGGAGCGATTGTATCCATACATGCTTGCACGTTCAAAAGCAACAGCACTTGTATAATGATGAATATTTGATGACTTAGGAAAATTTCTTGAAATAGCTTTTCGGGCAAATTGTCTCAACTTTCTGCTCTTTCTAAAAATATGTGAAAGTTGTTTTCGAGGTATTCTGCTAGGTTCTCGTGAACGAACTCTTCGGCAGTTCTGATGTTCACTGGCAACCTTGGTTTTAAATTTCTCATAGCGAGATCGACAGTTATTGGATTTGCGAATTGTCTCATGTAATATCTCAACTGTTGTGTCGGTATGGTTGCAGTATTTCTCTGTCAACTTAACCCTTTAACTACCGAATTTTTTATAGCCTTTTAGCAGTAAATCGAAGGATAGAAAAGCAGCAAGGATCTCTCATGAGGCAAAGCAATCTTTCAAGAGAATTTCCGCTGTTTCGATACACCCATGGCTCAAACTTTTTCATGACGTCACTAGTTGCTTGCGTGATTTGTTCAGCAAGCTACTCACGAAAGCTACATTCTGGTAAGTATTTCGTTTATAAGTGTTTTTTGAGCCATTTTTCACTGCAGA
>JAOBYH010111657.1:0-11215 GCA_025403525.1 Umimayanthus kanabou
GAAAGCCAGACTGGTAAAAAAGTTAACCAAAGTGTGCGGCGGCGGCTTGTCATGCTCATGTGTCTGTGTTGGGCGTGTACGTGTGAGCAATGATTTGCTGTTTGCATTCAGCGACTGTCGATTCAGTTACATAATCTGCACGTGAGTTACTCTAGCTCAGGAATTTTGCGTAACTAGATTTTTTATGCCGGGAAAAGAGATCGATCTCAGGACATGGCCTGACATGGCACAGTCACGTAAGTTGCAGTTTCTCGCCAGAGAATGAAATGAAAGGATGAACGAACCGAATCATAAACTGAACAGGAACGTATCCTTTACTAAGCAATGATCCTGAAAACATCATCATGTCTCATGATCTGCAAACTGTGCAGAAAGCACAACACAACGAGGGGCAATGGACAAAATGTTTTTAAATCAAGCAATTAATCTGTCAAGTATAAATAGCTTCAAATGTCCGTGGCCAATGAAATTATCTGCGGGCCACCAAACTTCTCCTAGTACTGGTCTGGTTGGCCAGTGAGGAAAAAAGTTAAGATTGACCCCTGTTTTCCCAGTGTATGTTTATTTGGTATATTTTATTAAAAAAAACCTCATCCACTTGCTATGTTGAGTTAAATACATGTAGAAGAACTTGGGAATTTGTAAGTATACTTGTGAAGTGTTTTCAGCTAAGCCTCATGCTACCATAACTCTTCTCTTCTTAAAAGTTCAAATATGTTCTTCTATAGCTCAACATATATTGTGGTTGAAATGTGGTAAGTTGAAGTGCTCTAATAAATATCCCAAATAATACCTTCTGAGCAATAGCCCTAGAAAGGAAATGGGCCCACACAGAGAAAGAGAAAAATAGCTCAACATAGTTATCTGAGTCTATTTCTATAGTATTAACCCTTTCAGCCCCCAACCAGTTTATCAGTACGTAAGTTCTCCTTACATTATTCACACAAAATAAGTTGTACGGTAATGAGATTACCTGTCTATTGCAGCAAGTCTAGTAATTTTTTAAGTTCCATTCAAGGGGTAGTGCTTTTTATTCCCAGCAGAGATTATATGAATTTCTTGGCATTTTTGAAGATTTTCTTTTCTAGTCAAAAGTAATGTTTGGGTGGAAATTCAATTCAGATTACAAGAACACTATGTTGGCTACATAATATAATTTCTTTGGCCACTGTAGCACTGCAGGAAATAAGATAATTTTGAGGTTTTGTGAAGGGTGGTCCAAAATCGTCACTTAGGCCGTTTTGGCACTGACCTCTTCGTTTAATTTTTCATCGTAATATTTACTTGCACCAAGTTTATGAACATCTATTCCCTTAGCCCCAAACATGCCAAATGATGCATTTCTGAATTCTCCTAAACTGTCTCTAATGTTTCCTTGCAAACAGGTCGGGAGAATTTTGTTTTTCATCTTAGATATATTGCTGTGTATGATCAGTTGTTTTGTTCTCATTACCATACAACTTATTTTGTGTGGATAATGTAAGGAGAAATTATATACTGATAAACTGGCTAGGGTTGAAAGGGTAAAAAAACCAAACAATAAATCATCTTGCAGATATGTTTCACTCCAATTTGAAGTATGCTCAAATTTATCAAACTGCCAGCATTATAACTGAAACTCATGCATCTTAAAAGAAACCAATATTCTTAGTGACATTTTCTATCATGACGGAGGCCTTCCAAGGTACTGGCAACATGTGGCATGACCCCACATCTGGCAACATACCATAACAACCAACACAAAATCTCCAAAACCAAGCTGAAATTGAGACAGAAACATTTGCCTGTGTTGGTTGGGTGACATTGGCACTTCAAAGGGTGTGAAACAGTGACGTAGCTTTCCCCTTGGATGGTCTTATGATTAATCAAGCCTGAGGAAGGGAGGGGTGGGAGTGGGAAGGGGGGAGGGGGGAGTGAAAGGGAGTAACTAACTCTATTATCCTGTAAATCCCTCCACCCTCTCCCTGAGGAGTCCTTGGGTTCAAACTCACCAATATGTTCAGCTACCTTCAGATTGTAGATATGTTGGAGAAGGCATGGAGCATGGTTACCAGTCAATATCTTTGACACTTCTACCCAGATACGTTCCACAGCAATCCTGTCTAGTCCCCCAACACACTGGGAAATCACATCTAGAGTATGTTGGTCATGGCTGTTGGGGTTCTCTGCAATTCTTCCATAGAAACGGAAGTATCGCAAAATCCTCAAGTAGTCTTCCTGAATCCTACACATAGGATCCCCCACAAACATCACTCTACGATTCTCAAGGTCATTTCTCCCACCAAAATAATCATGCAACGTTCCATCCAGTGTCAAACTCATGGCATTAAAAGTGAGATCTCTTCTCTCAGCGTCAAGCTTCCAATCATCAGTAAACTTGACAACTGCGTGTCTACCATCTGTCTCCGCATCAATCCTCAGCGTGGTTATTTCAAAATCCTGTTGATTTAAGTGAGCCGTAAGCGTACCGTGTTGCAGACCTGTTTCAATGTATCGGATCTGATTATCTTTGAATAACTCAATCATCTGTTCTGGTGTTGCATTCGTACTTATGTCGACATCCTTCGGTTTAATTCCAAGCAAAATATCTCGCACCGCTCCCCCAACTATCCTGAGGTCGTATCCCCGTTTATCAAAGGCTGACGCAAGTGTAAGTAGCTCAGGAGTAAGGAGGGACTGGAACTCCAGACTCTCTATTTTATCGACAGCTCCTGCCATACTTCTTGGACCGCGGGTTGAGCATCTATCCAAAAACAAATTTTTTTTCTGGTCCTTGTGGAAGAAAAAAACACTTAAAAATTGTCTACATTGGAGCTGAAAGGGAGGCTTCGAAGATAGTTTTAAGCAAGTCTGTAATGGTTTTACAAGTCTATACATCAAACCAGGGAGGCGAAAGCTTAAGATAAATCGCCATCTTCTTTATCATTCATTCTCAGCGGCCATTTTGAAACAACGGGAGTGCAGTGGGTTGTGGGAAATTACTTTCTGCTCCCGTTATGCACCGCGCGCGGGCAAGCATCAGTTTATTTTCCAAGATGGCCACTTCTAAGAACAAGTTGGAGGAGTTTCACACCTTTCTCGAAGATGAATGCTGTTGTCCGATCTGTCTCGATGAGTTTATCGAGCCCAAGAGTCTATCAAATTGCTTGCATAATGTTTGCGAGAACTGCCTTGAGAAAATGTGTCGTTCAGATCCATATTCGTTTACGATACAGTGCCCCGTTTGTCGCGAAGTTTCGCGGCTTCCAAGCGGAGGGGTGTCGGCAATGCCCACCAACAAACTACTTGTCCGCTTGATCGAGAAAGCACCGGGAAGACAAGAAAAACAGGCTATAAAAAAGGCTTTAGAAGAGACCAAAGGAAAGGTTTTAGATATGAAGCAAAACTTGGAAAGAGTTGAGAGCGTTCATAGTCGAAAGACTGAACTTGCAAAACACATAAGAGAAGAAATAATTTCGACAGCTGAAAATCTTATTGCAAAGATTCAAGAACAGAAGAAACGGCTGCTGGCTGAAGTTGAAGAATATTCTAGCGTTGCCGATGAAACCGAGTTTCTGAAACAGAAAGGGGAAATGGTTGGAACACTTGAACGAGCAACAAAGTGTGTGGAGGTTGTTGAAGAGATTTTGCGAAGAGGCAACCCAGCGGAATTAATAGAAATGAAAGAGACTGTACTTCTGCAATTGAAAGAGTTTAATTCCCTGAACTTCGGTATTTATCTTGACTTTGATTCTGTTGAAGCAAAGTATGAAAGCAATAGTGAGCTGGAAGATCTGTTGGGAGAAAAGGGTATTGGGCAGTTGCATCTGCAATCCAGGTTTGGGATAGCATCAACAGATTTTGACTTTCATCAAGCTTCTGCCTGTGGTGGTGCTTGTGGTGGTGATACCAAGAAGAGGGGAACTTTGATTGATACCCTGAATGCAAGTGACTTTGGGGAGTCAGAGTTCACTCCGTTTGCAGTTGCAGTGTCACAGTCCACAGGTGACATTGCAATATTGAATGAAAATAGGAGAAAAGTTTTTGTCTTGAATGAAACTGGCCAGAAAGTTTGCACTGCACAGATACAATATGGAGACCTGCATGACGTTGCATTCTCAAGGGATGGAGACCTTATCGTGGTCAACTATGAGAGCAGTCGCTTGCTGCATTATGGTGGTAGAGATGGTGTGTTCAGGAGGAAACGTGTGGAGCCGAGTGGCAGTGATATTAAGTTCAAATTGGTGTCAGTGGATGTTGATGGGCGATTGGTTGTTTCTTGTGATGAGGAAGATGCTGATGATCAAGGAAGTGTTCAGGTTTATGATCATAATAGGAACTTTCTCTTCAGTTTTGGGGAAGGGGAGCTTGTAGGTGCTGGCAAGGCTGTCTTTCACGATGGTGAGTTTTTTGTGGCAGATGGTGATTGCATTAAAGTGTTTGACCTCAATGGAGTTTTCACACGGCAGTTTGGGGATTTCTTTGATACTTCAGGACTAGACATTGATCAACTAAATGGGAACATTCTCATATCAGATAATGATGATAACACGTTGTATATTTATAAGCTGGATGGAACTTTTGTTGCCAAGTGGGAGACCGGTGCATCACCAACTTCTTTGGCATTGACAAAAACAGGAAAAATCTATGTCACTTGCTGGGAGGGAAACTGTGTGCAGTGTTTTTCATATGCATGAGCAATGGTACATTCTGATTTATGGTTCTGAGTCAAAACTACTGGTTTTCCAAATTTTCCCCAAAATATTTTTTAGGGGCAAATGTTAAATTTTTTGTTGCTTAACCAGTTAAACTCAACCAGTTAATGTATTTAATATATATTTATTTATTAAACTAGAAGTGTAATGCCAACTATGTTGATCATTATATTGTTATAAATTATACTGCTACTTAGGCACACAGTGTAATTGGAGCAGTAAGAGTTCTACAATCATTAAATTACAGTGTCACAGCATGTGAAGTCAAACTTTCATGGACGAGAATTAATATATTTTCAAAGAATTCAGTAACTGTTTTTTCCACTTATTAATTCATAGAAATTACAATTTCCTCAAATCTGATTGGTTTATTCAGCAATCTGACAGCAAAATCATTTATTGGACAGTGTCCAATAAAAAAATACTATCTTCAGGCACCTGTTATCAGATCTAGTTGAATAGACCAAGTTAATACTGAATGTTCAAGACCATTTCATCCAACAAAAAATAAAATACTCATGGGGGCTTTTGAAGGAATTTTTTGCAGCATATTGGAGGATATACCATTTGTTTCAAGTTTGTATTTTCTTTTATGCATACTTGCCAAAAACTTGTGTGTACAATAAGTGCTGCATGGCTTATTCTACAATATCATACAAGACTGCAACATACACACACCTGTAGTATGTAAATAATTATTGCATTTCATTTTTTCTTTTGTATTCTAACACACAGCCTGTGTTCTTCCCACAATTGATAGAACTTTTCCATGTAAACAGGTTGGGAGAACTGTTTTTCATCTTGGATAAGTTGCTGTGCATGATCAAGTGCTTTGTTCTCATTACCAAACAACTTATTTTGTGTGTATAATGTAAGAAGAATTCACTGACACGTATAGATGAACTTGCTTTGGTTCAAATAATAATAATAATAATAATAAAACCAAATAAATAATAAATAGGTTAATATTAAAAGGCTATGGCTTTTGTGCCAATCTCATCTGTATGGTGTACATTTTGCATGATCAGTCAGACTGAAATTAGTAAACCAAAAATTATTATTAATATTATTGCTTTGAGCTTTGCTCAATTTCTTCAGTTTGGGCTGAAATAGGGAGTAGAAAATCACCCTTTTAAAATCACCCAGACCCTTTTAGTTCTGAATATATCAGGGTTTGGAGGCTTTGCAGACTGGGAGTATAATTTTATTGTACTACATGCTAGCGTAGCTGCTTAGTTTTAGTGACAGACTAGCTGGAGATTTTATTTTGGCATTCTTCAGCAATGTGGCACAAATCACTTTAAGTCAATAGCACTGGTATAGAGCTTGTTATACTCCCAGGTTGCCGTCGTGAGATTTTTCACCATGGAGTTTGGTTGTGTGAAAGTGTGAGCTGGCTTATCATTGGCTAGATTTATTGCCAGTGCGCTTGACAGAACAATCTATAATAAATTTATATATATTTAAAAAATTACTGACCATATTGTATTTCAAGTAGAGGATTTCCAGTTTGGCTGGAAAGTTGCCAGCTAGCGACTAGGCTGACTTTCAATGTTTTTTACAGGGACTGTGGTGGTGTGCTGGTGGGAGAGGGAGGTGGTCGGGCCCCCAATATTTCAAAATTATAAAGAGTTAGTAAGAAAAATGTCCTTCAGTCCCCAATATCAAAGTCACTAATCAGTCTCCCAATCTCTAATTAGCTCTGCAGTCCCTGTTTTATTGCAGAATACAGTCTGACTGTATTGTATCATAGTTGTTGTAATATACTGTACTGCATATTATTTGAATGTTGTGGCCTTGCGATAAAAATGCGTAGATTAATATAGATATTAAAAAGTGATCACAGGAATAAATAAAGTCAGCAGAAGCTCATCCTCAGGAGTGATAATGTTCAGTTTAATTCACTACTGATCTGGCTTAAGGGCCTTGGTGTTTGATAGACTGTGGACTGTCAATGGGTAAAGTGGTGAAACTTTAAAAACACCACAGACAGCCCAAACTTACAGTTTGTATTTTGGGGGTTGCATGATTGTCTTTGTATGCAAACTCCAAGATTGCTATCGAGTGATTATAAGGCTTTGTAAGGAAATTTACTTGAAATCTCAAAATGGTAGAATATTACTATGAGTTGCAAAATAAAATTTACTTACCTCTTGTTTGTCATGTATTTGTGTGTTTGGTGGTTTTTTGAAGTCATTAATTGGAGCAATTCTGTTCATAACCGACGTTAAATCGAACAGTATAGTGGTGACTTGTGGGGCTGGAAATAATTTGTTTTATTAAAAACCAAACACTGGATATTGAATTTCTGGTAATCTGATTGGCTCTCTACTCACAGTATAAATCCTATATCCTGTAGTTTGTCCAAATATGGAAACTGACAATTTTATCACGGAAACTTTTCCCTCAAATCGACCAAAAACTCCAGTCAGTGGAAAATAAAATTCACGATATTCTTATCCAGTGTTTGGTATTTAATAAAACAATTATTCCACTCACACTTGTTGGATATGAGCTTACAATAGCTGATCAGTGCTCCACACCTTGTCCATTATTTAAAAGCTCATATCCAATGTGCGTTCGTGGAATAATTGTTAAATGTAATACCAATTGTGCCAATAATATTCTTGTACATGTCAGCAATTATTATAAAACCTCCATTTCGCAAAACGCAGTTCTTAAGGTGCAATTTGTTTTGTTTCATTTCATGTCTTTCATTTGGCTTCATTTCCTTTTTAAAATTTGCAATCTTTATATCCAATGTACTACTATAGTATAAGGATCAATAAAATTTATTCATTTTACATGTATTCAATACTCTTAGTTTTGTTCTATTACTCTTCTTTTTTTCTTCTAGCTTTTCTTTCATATATTTTTTAGACTAATACTTTTCATTCTTTTTTCTTTTAGCACAAGCAGCCCAAGCTATCGATGATTAGTGGTTCAGAAAATTAGTTTGAGTGTCAGTTGTACATGTATTGCGATTTCACCATGGGAAATTGTAATTTTCTCAATACTGCTATGAAAAACAATAAAGTTACCGAACAAGAATCTAGACACGAATGGCGAACTTTGTTTTTCGTAGCATTATTGGGAAAGATTAAAATCTGCATTTACTGTGGTATTTACCCCAAATCGCCACACCCAATTTTCCCAACCACTAGTTGTAGCTTGGGTTGCCTATGCTTTCGTAATCCGGTTTATTCCAGGCAAAATGGCCGTGTCACCTGAGAAAGATCTTCACGAGTTTGCCCTGGAGGAATCTTGCTGCCCCGTGTGTCTTGAAGAGTTTAAGGAACCGAAGAGCCTTCCGAATTGCTTGCACAATGTCTGTGAGAAATGTTTAAAGAGTATGACTAATGGAAAAGCTAATATTTCGACGACAATTATATGTCCTGTTTGTCGAAAGAAATCTCAGCTGCCCGTTGGTGGAGTCTCTGCTATGCCCACAAACAGACTTCTGGTTCGGTTGGTGGAGAAAACAGCCAAAAACCAGATTAAATTAGGTTCTAGGCCTTCTTTACAAGGAACAAGAAGAACATTGCAAACAACGAAGAGTAAATTTGAGAGTCTCGAACAGGCGTACTCTCGCCTGTGTGCGACAAAAGCCGAAATTTCTTCAAAAGCCGAGAAATTGGTCGACATTATCAAAGAACAGGAGAAAAAACTTCATGCTAAGGTAGACACGATTGTAGAAGGTTTGGATGAAGCCTGGCCAAGGGCAAAAAGAAAGGAAATGAATGAATCCCTTCAACAATTTATAAACCGCTTGGATAATATTGAACAAAGTGGGTCTTCAGCAGGCAGTGCCACAGCCAGTGAGGCTGCTATGGGATTCAGTCAAGCCATGCTAATACAATTGGAGGAATATAACAAGATATTTGCTCTCCATGGCTCTGAAGGAATGGCATGTCAAGCAAGGTTCCATTACAACAGCAAGGTTGAAAGTTTTCTGAAAGAATCTATTTTTGGTGAATTGACTGTTGATGCAGAAAAGCCTCTGGAGGCAGAAACTTCAGAAAGCAGTGCAAATTGTTCACAGGGAGACCAGAGTACTGGTAGATCACAGGGGGCCCAGTGTACAAGTGCTGGCTCACTTGCAAGTCCACCTGTGGATGGATGTATAAGAAGTAGCTCACAGGGGTCCAAGGGCACCAGTGTTAGTTTCCAGGTTGGTGAAGGGGCTAGTGGATGCACAAAGGGTGGAAATCAAGAAAGATATAACCCCAAGAAATTTGGGACAGTTGTCAAAACTATATTTTCAGAAGATGCTGGAGTAGACTCTTTTACTCCAATTGGTTTGGCAGTGTCAAATTCAGTGCAAGAGATTGCTGTTTTGACCGACGAGAATCGGGTCCATATTATTTGGGAAGAAGATTTATCTCCTAATTGGTTTTTCAACATTTTGTATGGTGAGCTGTATGACCTTGATTATTCAGCAGATGATGAAATTGTGGTTGTGAACCGAGAAGACAACAGACTCCTGCATTATGACGGTGAAGATGGAACCTTTATAAGGAAGTTTGTCAATGGTGACTTTCAGGGGGCTTTTGCTGGTTTGTCGGTGGATGACTTCGGCCGATTCATCGTCTGTTGTAGTCCTGAAGAGTATGACTGGTATAGTGATTCTGAAGCTTCCGTTCTGGTCTTTGATGAGAACAGAAGATTGGAGTTTAGTTTTGGTGAAGGAAAATTGTCAGATCCAGAAAAGGCTTTGTTTTGCAATGAACAGTTTTTTGTCAATGATACTAAAGACATTAAAGTTTTTGATGCATCCGGGAGGTACAAGCGCAAGTTTGGGAAGTTCAAGAGTGCAAGAGGCCTAGCCATCAATATCACTGGTAGAGGTAGCACTCACATACTTGTCTGTGATGAAGAAACAGACAGTGTTAAGATCTTCAAACAGAATGGGAAGTTTGTTGCACAATGTCATACCCATAATCGACCAAGATCAGTTACTGTTACAGCATCAGATTTGATTGCTGTTGCTTGTGAACAGGGAGAATGTGTCCAGTTTATATCATATCCATCGAACGAACTGTAAAGCACTTTCAACTATTTCACAGGCCTTGTGTGTACATTAAGATCTGTCAGAATGACACTTAAATTATAAACTTTATTTTTGGTCCCTCGTTAAAGAGCTCCTTCAGCTGGGGCCTTGTCCCATTTTAGATTATGTGAGAGCTACTAAAATGTTGAGTTTCAAGCTGAAAAGTGTTTAAAATTACAAGTATAACACAAGGAGGGGCAAATTACTCCATAACTTTACCTGGTAATTTCATCGTTAATCTGAAATTTCACATGTGGACTGGAGTTTCAGATTATTCCACATTTAGGTGTCAAATTCAGTGAAGTGAATTGAAAAAGTTTCGAATATACTAAAACGGAAACAGTTGCATAAAGATATGAATGTAATTTGTCCCTAATTGTATTAAATTTTTATTAAATGATGACTTGATATAAGGGATTAGTTCACCCGTTGTGTTTTGTTAAAAATTCTTTGTAATTTCCGTCGCAGTTCGGATAAGGAAATTAGTAAGTATTTTGCAAGACACACAGGAATTAATCCTCATCATTTAATTCTATATTTTAATTGTTTGACTTGTACACCAAACAACAAATAGATCATTAGTAGGATTCCTAAAATATGTGCAAATCTACAGTTGGTTTTGGCTGCATTATGTGAGAAACCACTTTCTCGAAATTTGACTTGGCTTTGGCCCACCTCAAAAGCCATTTAGCTTCATTTTGAAGCCATTTGAAACTGGCGATTGGTTCTTTGGCTGGTTTGCTGACCACTGGTGAAAGGGCAGCATAAAAATATAAAATGGTGGGTATCTGGAACAGTTTCAACATTAGTTCACAGTTGCACCATGAAAACCTAAAATTGCCTGCACAGGCTGATAAAGTATTTACAAGAATTGCAATTTTTTTAACTATAATAATAATTGTAACCTTTTATTGTTTAGTTCAGGAGTGAAGTTTAGATATTGACCACATTTGGGTTAGGTGTGATAATAGACCCTTATCACGCCTTTTAAGTCAATTGAAAACCTAATGTTACCCCTCTGAAAATTCCAGAAATGGAAAGAGCAGGTCAAAATTAGTAAGTAGAATTTATTACTGAAAACTGTGACACTGGTAAAGATTTAAAGAACAGAAAATTTAACAGAGAACATATCGGAATTTTGCAGTGGACGGGCATTGATGCCTTCCAGCCTTGATCCCATGCAAATTCTCATATACTGTTGTCTCTTCTGTAATTTTAGGGTGTTTTGCATTTTTAAAATCATCACCAGTGTCGCAGTTTTCAATTTAAGCGGCTAAATTTTCAGCATATACTAACTTTGACCTGCTCTTTCCATTTCTGAAATTTACAGAGTGCTAACATCAGGTTTTAAATTGACTAAAATAGCATGAGAATGGTCTGTTTATTGTTTAAAAACATATTTTTAGGATTTGAAGATATATAAATGGAGAAGTAAATCAAAGGGTGGATTTAGGGGAGGGCCAATAGGCCC
>JAOBYH010111768.1:0-11213 GCA_025403525.1 Umimayanthus kanabou
CTCTCTCTCTCTCTCTCTCTCTCTCTCTCTCTCTCTCTCTCTCTCTCTCTCTCACACACACACACACACACACTTTCCCATCACTCCGTTTTGGGATATTCAAGTTATGTTTTCAGCTCAGCTAAGTTCTGAGAATTTCGTGTACCATGAAAATTACATCCTGATCAAAGTTTCCAGTTGTGCGATTAACTACCACCAAACATTCACATACGTAATCAAACCTTTATTCAGTGAAAAAGCAATACAGTGAATCCGTTAACTGTTCAACGTAGCCTCACTGGCATCCGCTGAATTAACCCAGCACCAATTACCCGAACTCAGCACCAAAAATTTTTCTTTCTGCTTTAACTCGTTCGCTTATTACTGAGCCAGAATGTAGCCAAACGCAACAGTGCTCTTGTCACCGTTGTCAGGATGGCACCTGGCCTCGTTTCCCACAGAATGGTTGTTGTTTTGTCCGCAGTAGCCTCCCTCTCCACCAAAAGCAATCCTGGAGTCAGGGGATTTACAATCATTCTCCTGGTTGCTTATAATACCGATTCTTGCTCTTGCGCCACGATGATGTGCGTTGAAGCCTTCTCTGTTACAATTGCGCTGAAGCGAACCATCCTTCAAAAGACTCTTCCACGCATTCCTGCCCAAGTGGGTAGCTCGGTACCTGTTATGGGCGATAAGACTGTACAGAGATATGGCCTTCTTGGGAATCTTAAGCCATCTGATTGCGTCGTTTCCCACTTTCATGCCAACGCAAAGGTTGTTAAAGGAAAGGAGATGGTAATTGTCTAATTTCATCTCCTGTCTGTCTAGCCCTCCATTGACTGCCTGAGGGTTGAATACTGCTTTATTTCTCCAGTAATGGGAATCGTAACGGAAAGTCCTCTGAAAAGCAAAAACAAACGTTCAAACAAAATATGATAATAAAACTGACTTATTGTCTGTTTCTTTTCTTGGTTTGTTTATGCTTTCTTTTACATACCGGTAAATATACATTTCCCCTTCTTCTCAGGGTCCCACACACTTAAGGGATTACAAATGTGGATCGAGCTAGTGAAAATCCTTCTTGGACTAGTTCATTCAAATATAAGTATTAATATAAAAATTGACCAACAAGTTTCTTAAGCAATGCTTGTTACCTTACTACCGTCAAGCTTCATGATCAAATTCCAGCCTCTGGTTCCACAGATTGAGTCCATCACACAGTACCCTAGGACGACTTGATTCGCCTGCCTGATGTGGTACACTCCATTCTTGGCGTTTCTGTGGTATAAAGGCAATAGCACATATATTGAAACAGTTGACGTGTTCGTAATGAAAAGAAAGAAAAGAAAAGGAACATTTGGCAGGACTTCCAGGGTTTACTAGGATGTGGTCTGACCTTGCTTGTCAAGAGAGTATTGGGCTTTTGAAATTAGGTACTGGAATTGTGTTCAGAAAACGGCTCTTTTACGTCCTTAGGGAGTTACTACAGGAAATGAAGCTTTTATGACACCTACATATTCTTCGCTTTGATATCCTGACACGAAGCTCCAGGATTGATGAAGGATCCTAGTTCCCCTTCCACTGGTTGCATAGCTGCGAACACATAACCAAAGGATTTGATGTTCTTGTCTCCGTTATCAGGAGCACACTTGGCTGTGTTGCCCACCGAGTTACTGTTGTCTTGGTGGCAATAATTCCCTGCTCCTCCAATTCCGATTCTAGAATCAGGTGTATTACAATCATTCTCCTGGTTTGCTATGATTCCAATTCTAACTCTTGCCGGGCCTTGCTTGTTTATGTGAACGTTAATACCCTCCTTGTTACGGTTTCTTTGAAGCGAAGACCCGGGGATCAGATTCTTCCAGGCATTGCGGCCGATGTTGGTTTTGTGGTAAACGTTGCCTCTGATCAGAGAGTATAATGAACTTGCAGCGATGTTGAGTTTTTGCCATCTTTTGAACCATCCGGTTTTCAACCCAATACAGACGGTTAAATCTGAAGGTGTGGTATGTGTGCAGTTTGGTCTCTTGTTCGCTCAGTCCTCCAGCTGCGCCCGCGGGGTTGACATTGTTCTTGTTGGTCCACACTTGCGAATTGTAGCCAAAAGTTGTCTGTAAAGTATAATACAATTTTGTTAAACACCACTGTGTTTTGAACTGGTAATTATTTGTCGTTCTTTTTTCTCTTACCCATTTTTATGAATAAAACAAAAAGAAAGAACACTTTCTTAATGTTATTTGGATGTTTTATTTTGATTGACTAATTTATCTTAGCTGACCTAATATTAAACTGTGTTTGAGTAGCAGAGAAAAATACTGAATTAATATTGTCCTGTAATCCTTGTTGGTTAAAGTTATCAACCAGTTCAACAATACAAAGTGTTGGGCAAGTTACACTGTTATGCAGATTCTGTATATTGATTGCTAAATGCTCTACTGATATATATGTAGAAATTTCTGTGACATGTTTGGCTTACATTTACATTCCTTTTCTAAGTTTTTCATACTTATATTTTAGAATAAGAATATTTTAGTTTATGTTTATGTTTAAAGTAAGAATATTCATTTACAAGTTTTTGCGCTGGAGAAACAATTTTACCTTCTTTCCGTCAGCCTTCAGAATCATAGTCCAACCTCTTTCACCGCAAAGTACTCCCATGTAACAATACACCGGCTCCCCACCAGAGCCTTTCTTCAGGAAGTACATTCCGCTCTTTGCAAACCTGAGACAAATGAAAGTATACACAGCATAGGTTATAGTGGCAGTGTTTATACTTCTCCTTTTATATTTTAAACTTTACAAAAACCAATGTAAGGGCCATTCTAAGTCTTGAACCAGCTGATGAAAATTCACATAATAACCATTCATTTTGTTTATCTTGAAAATATATGATTGGTGATTTTCGTTGTAGTTTTTGAACCAGCACAGGAAAACACATATGACTATACTATAAACCAAACTAAAGTATTAATAGAGATATTGCATGAAGGTCAAAATCTTGACATTTGAAAAATGTACTTAGCAGTAGTTAAATACTCCTCTATACCATGTTTAAGTCGCTTCTGTCAATACTCATATGCAATCATGAACACAGATCCAAAAATTCTTGAAATCACTAACTTTTCTACCTAATGCTTCTCACGAACTGTTGAGTTATAAGCCGTCAGTTGAAAATTCGCACAAGTCAGAATAATTCGCAGATAGTTAAATGCAATAGCAAAATTCCAGCGTATGCGTACCAACGTCCTCAATACTATAAATACATCCATATCAATTTACAAATCCGACTGTCTATTTAAAATTACTCTCTTTGATCTCACATCACTGTCTTCTCCCTTAGTGCTCAGTTGCGCATAAGGCCGTGCTCGCATTCACATTCCCAAATTTGCGCTCAAACCAATCCTTCAATTTGAAATGTAAATTCGCTTATACAAACAAACAAACATACATATGTTTATAGTAACGATAAACGCTTTCACGCTAGCTAGTGTAGTAGCCTAGCAGCAAGCCTGTTTTGCCAGTCTTCCATCACAAAACTAATACAGGTACAAATTTCAAAAGTCTTACGGGTTTGCTTTGAGGATTTGTCTACAGCATACAGCAGGGTTGTCTTTGCTGCCGAGTTTGCAACCGCATCCTACGGCCACGTATTCGTTTCCGTCACAGATTTCCAGCACCTTGTTCCGATAACGCAGAGCTCCCTCGTTTTTCGCAGTGCAGGGGCAATTGTTGGGTCCCACTCGATAGATATGTTTATCCGACTGTGCGTTACAGCAGGTTTCGATGCTGTTAAGAGAAATTTGGACGTTCACTTAGCACTTAGCTGCACTAAAGGTCTTTTAAAATAGATAGTGGTGCTGCGAGTTGGAATCAAACTGAATAGAATCCTCACTAAACTTGCCGGATGTACGCTAGTTGCTCGTGTAGAAATGTGCCGAGCTCGTAACAGCAAGTAAGTGCAAGAACGTGAGTGTGCGTTTTGCTAGCGAATAAAATTTTTAAGTGTTTTTCGAGCAATGAGGCAAATTAATAGTTTCTAATTTTTACGGCAAGAGTATTTTCAAAATGTTGAGTTAGAAGTTTTGGTAGGCAAAGTTCGTCCGTTGGGGAAAGTGACTTTCATTTCACTGAAACCAAGCAAACCGATCAAAGTAGGTTAGAGACGAACCATTTTTTGCCATGTAAAAAGTACAAACCTCCCTATAAATGCAGCAATGACAATAATTACAGATGGCTTCAACATGATTGGGATCTGTAAAACAAAACAAACATCGTGTTACCTTGACAGTAACTTTCCAAGTGCACTTGTGCCACTCGCAAACATCAGCATATTTGAAAAATGGGGGTATTTTTATAGCAAAGACTTTTTCCAAACAGAGTTCATTCCTCAATTGCAACATCAGACCTCTTCTTCACCTTATACACAAACCGTGGTGAATTGGTTTTACTGTCCAATGTAAAACTCAGCTTCGTTTGGGAAGCCAGTTGATAAGTAAGCGTCTCTTTAAGTTGGTGTTTTTATAAACAACAAAAAAAACTAAATTAGTTAAACTACTTTGCACTTATTATATCCTACTGATAACAATTTAAGAGCTGTAAGAATCTCCAATTCCGAAATTCCATACAAAGTTTTGTAATCATTATTTGAACCACTTGGCAAAGTTGAAAAAACAATTTTGAAAAAAGGTTTTTAACAGGAAGATTTTTGAATAGACTTTCAATGCTTTTTTTTGCAAGCTACTTTCTGAATAGTTTAGTTTAACTGACACTGCTAAGTTATTCATTGAAATCGGAACAGGGATATTTGACTGATTTACATGCCCAATCAACAGTAAAATACATTCGCCATTTGAATCAAGTGTCCAGCTATTATGCGGGGTGATGCCGGATACCATGCATGATCGGTTCATTGTTGCATGAATAATGCAATCGGAGGTCATAACATAATTCAACAGGGTTGGTCAACCACGGAGTTCAAGGAGCTTACTTGCCAGTTCTGGTCGTTTTAGGTGTTTCGCAAGCAAGAAAATTTCTGTCTGTCCGCGAATTTGAGCCAGATTTATTGTTTTACGGATGCCAGCGATTGTCTGAGAGAATAACGACTAAATTGTTTTCTCCCCAACAGAAGGATTCCTGATTTACTGCTTTTAGCCTTGTACCTTAGTAAGACCGATATACTAGATTGTTCTAAATTACATTTAGCTATTTTCCAACTTCAAATATTTTTGTTGGATACTGTCAAAAATTGTATCCTTTTCAGTGAGTTAGCGTAAACCAGAAAATGAAGTGAGGCACCGCTGAACCACCAAACTCTCAACAACAGCATTAAAAGCTTCATCTTACTTTTGTGTTAGACATCTTGGCCTAGGTTATTTAGCCACGGCCACTCTTTTGTAGTCAAAACCAAAACAAAAGTTTTGCTATGGTAATGAGTTTCAAGACTAGAGCGGACAAACGTTTAAAGGCACGCAAAGTTGGAGAGCCTGGGGGCACGCTCACCCACTCAGAAGGTGTTGGACATCGAGTGTTTCACGATTTTTGAGGACATTAAATAACAATCCAAATTTTGAATCTTCGAAAACAAAGACTCGAATTTTAAAGGCATTTTTTATCATCTTCTGTTTGAATTCTGACTACGCAGTTACGCTTTTAAAAGATTCTGTTACAGTTTCTGTTTATAAGTTGCTTGCCTACTTTCTGTTGATTTCTACCTGTTGCACGTTCAGACTTCAGCATTTGTTTGTTACAGAATCACTGAACTTATCGATTTCTACATTGGCTTCTGAAAATGTCCACATATGCGTGTTTGTGTGGCTAAGTGTGTGATTACGCAATTTTAAAATAAGACCCTCCTTAGTTAGACGAGTAGATAAATATTATGTTAATATTCCGTTAAAATTCTAACGTTAAGGCACTTAACACTCCGTGTTCAAAGTCAGGAAAACAAATAGTTTTGCCAGTACCTTGTCAAAAGGAAGAATTCTCAAACAAAATCGAAACGCCCTGAACATAGACTCTGAGTAGTGGCTATTTTTCTGCAAATACCCGCTAAATTCATCAGGAGTTTTCCTCTGGAGTGCTATATATATACTTGTATGTGCTGGCAGGTTATCAAGAATATTCAGACAAAACAACTTCCAAAATATAGTAAAATCAATTAACAGAAAATTCTTACCTTAAGTTTCCCTCGCGTCTACTGACGTTTGAGTGAAGTTACCACCTCACTACAATGCGTTAAGTAAAGGCTGAAGTCTCACCTAATATGGTAGTCACTAAATATATTTCTATGATAACCATTCCTAATTGGATAGTAGTTTCACGTCACCTAAAGAGTCACAGTTCAGTTATTCTAAAGAGATATACACTTAAGTATCACAGACCGGCATTGGAGAGACTTTATAGAAAGATAAAATATTGGCTTTTTTATATAGACCGACAGATCTTTAAACAGCAATTTTAAAGATTTTTTGAACTTTAAATATTTAGTTCCGGCTACTTGTCAAGAGGTAACGACATTCTAAAGTAAAATGGATTATAGATTGAAGACAATCAAAGTTCTTTTCATAAAAAAAAACATCTTACTAAGCTGATGACGTGCTCCGAGAGATAAAGTTTAGGTGCGGGAGGCTGTTGTTTTGACCAGGTAGTCCTGTTAATCAAAACAACAGGTAGTCCTGTCATTCAAAACAACAGACTCCCATACCTTAACTTCATCTCTCGGAGCACTAGAATTAAATCGTTCTTTTGCAGTTAACTCAACATTATGCAATTTGGTTTTAATAAGTTTTCAGATGAAAAAGTTGTTTCACCCATTCCGACGTTATCGTAACTTAGATAAACTAGACAGTGTGCGTGCGTACATCAGCAGATTTGGCATTCGTTCAAATGATACTCAGAAAATTAAATAAGCACAACTAGACCATATAACCATACCGACAATGTTACGTTAGAGTCACGTGAAAGGGGAAGAAGCAAAAAGACATGTCCCTCTGAAAAACATCAACCTAGGAAAGTGAACCAGCTAAGATAATTTAACTAGCAAATGTAAAATAAATGTGTCTGAAACTCTGAACGCCCTCAGTCTTGTAAGAATTTATGACTCACAGTTGGAGTATTTCACAACGCAAGGCAACAACAATAGATACAGTCTAGTAGACCGTTTAAAGTCTTGAGAAATGCAAAACAGTTTTTCAATAACATCAGACAATGGAAGTAAATAACTATAGACTCAAGATACAGACCTTGGGAGACTTGGCAAAAGTAAAACATTACTTGGCATACAAGTTAACTCTAAATATTTAGAAAAAAGATTCGTTTATCCCTGCTTTTCTTACAATTCGCTTTCAGATACCGATAGTTTTTATGTTGAAAGTTTCTTATCAATTCTTTTAACTTTAACATAATTTAAGTTATTGACCCAATAGGATAAAAGTAAAGCTCTTGTTGATCTATATATGTTATCCATAAAAACTGTATCATTCGGTTCTTTCTAGAGAATTGTTAAGACAAAGGTAACACTTTTCCCGGTAAGAGTGAGAGCAGAGATATAATACCGTAGCTGATGTAGATCTAAGCGGCAGAATTAACTAATGTTGCATGGAAGCTAGGCTTTGGAGTGGAAACGTTGGGTTTATATTTTGTTTACCTTTTAACAACTCAAAGTTGTTTTGATCAAAAACTTTTTCTAAGCAAGAAAAATACGTAGCAAGATAGTCATAGGAATAATAATAATTCCAGTAAAAATAAAGTTTATGTACCCCCATTATGTCTGCATAAACAAGAACTTCTCTCACTTAGACTAAATATGCAAAGCTCAAAGATAAAATTAGTCTGTTTACTGAAAATTATTCTTTGTTCTTACCGATGTTATCATAACTGACATCAATGGCAATGCATTGATCAGTCGATTGTATGAGAAAATGAGGTGAAGCGCAACTAAAACCGCCAAACTCTTAACAAGAGTATTTTTTTTTAAAAAAACTACTTGTAATCTTTTGAATTAGGCTTCCTGAACTTAATATTTTGCTTCCGCTGGTTGTCTTAAGTCACGTCAAAAGCAAAACAGTAATTTTGTTAAGGTAATACCAGTCAAAAACGTAATGGGTAAAGGGAACGGGTAGTACTTTGAAAACACTCAAAGTTGTTTGGATCAACATGAATTGTACTGAACAGGACCATGTGATTAAAACAATGACCACCCACATCTTAACTTCATCTCTTGTACCCGGAACGCTAAATTCAGAGTAGGTGTTGCTGCTAACTCAACATTATGCAATTTGCTTTTAATAAGTTTTCAAATGAAAAAGTTGTTTCACCCATTCCGAAGTTATCGTAATTAAGATAAACTAGACAGTGTAGGTGCGTGCATCAGCCGATTTGGCATTCGTTCAAATGATAATCAATTGCCTTTGAGAAAATTAAATAAGAACAACTGGACCATCAAACCCCACCAACAATGTCACGTTAGAGTCACATGAAAGGGGAAGAAGCAAAAAGACATGTCCCTCTGAAAAAGATCAACAGGGAAGGGAAACAGCTAAGATAATTTAACTAGCTGAATGTAAAATAAATGTGTCTGAAACTCTGAACGCCCTCAGTCTTTTAAGAATTAATGAGTCACAGTTGGAGTATTTCACAACGGAAGGCAACAACAATAGATGTATATCTAGATATACAGTCTACAAACCGTGTAAAGTCTTAACAAATGCAAAACATTTTTTCAATAAGATCAGACAATGGAAGTAAATAGCTATATACTCAAGATACAGACCTTGGGGAGACTTGGCAAAAGTAAAACATTACTTGGCATACAAGTTAACTCTAAATATTTAGAAAAAAGATTCGTTTATCCCTGCTTTTCTTACAATTCGCTTTCAGATACCGATAGTTTTTATGTTGAAAGTTTCTTATCAATTCTTTTAACTTTAACATAATTTAAGTTATTGACCCAATAGGATAAAAGTAAAGCTCTTGTTGATCTATATATGTTATCCATAAAAACTGTATCATTCGGTTCTTTCTAGAGAATTGTTAAGACAAAGGTAACACTTTTCCCGGTAAGAGTGAGAGCAGAGATATAATACCGTAGCTGATGTAGATCTAAGCGGCAGAATTAACTAATGTTGCATGGAAGCTAGGCTTTGGAGTGGAAACGTTGGGTTTATATTTTGTTTACCTTTTAACAACTCAAAGTTGTTTTGATCAAAAACTTTTTCTAAGCAAGAAAAATACGTAGCAAGATAGTCATAGGAATAATAATAATTCCAGTAAAAATAAAGTTTATGTACCCCCATTATGTCTGCATAAACAAGAACTTCTCTCACTTAGACTAAATATGCAAAGCTCAAAGATAAAATTAGTCTGTTTACTGAAAATTATTCTTTGTTCTTACCGATGTTATCATAACTGACATCAATGGCAATGCATTGATCAGTCGATTGTATGAGAAAATGAGGTGAAGCGCAACTAAAACCGCCAAACTCTTAACAAGAGTATTTTTTTTTAAAAAAACTACTTGTAATCTTTTGAATTAGGCTTCCTGAACTTAATATTTTGCTTCCGCTGGTTGTCTTAAGTCACGTCAAAAGCAAAACAGTAATTTTGTTAAGGTAATACCAGTCAAAAACGTAATGGGTAAAGGGAACGGGTAGTACTTTGAAAACACTCAAAGTTGTTTGGATCAATTGAATAGTTGTAACCACAGGGCCATGTGATTAAAACAATGACCTCTTCATCTCCTGTACCAGGAACGCTAAATTCAGAGTAAGTGCTGCTGTTAACTCAACATTATGCAATTTCGTTTTAATAGGTTCTCAAATGACATTGTATTGTGTCAGCCATTCCGAAGTTATCGTGACTGAGATAAACTTGACAGTGTGCGCGCGTGCATCAGCTGATTTGGCATTCGTTCAAATGATACTCAATTAACTTTGAGAAAATTCGGAAGATTGAAAGGTTTATTGACTCTCATTATGTAAGGGGAGAACTTTTCATGGAATTCAAGCGCGATGCATGCAAAGTCGGCGAAGACGAGCTTTGTGAATGATGTTCTGACAACAGGTGGGTGGGGCCTCCTATGGATCGAGTACCTTAACCAATGCCTGACCCGGCACGAGAAGGCCATTATCTCGATGTGTTTGAGACTACAACAAGTGATGCCGATAGCCGGCAGCCTCGCAAGCCTGAGGACTTTCTTCCACGTAAAAACTTGAAAACTCTTTTCGATAATAGGGAAATTGGCCTTGATCAACCAGGAGCCATAACCAAGTTTTCAACCAACTTCAATGTTGAAGAAAATCTTGTGAGAGACTATTTAACACACCTTCAAGATATAGAAACTAGAAGAGACATTCGTGCCAAAGAAAAAGAAAAGAGTTGCGACAAAACGTATTCGGTCTTCCCTAAGGCCGAAAACATCTTTTCAGACGCATCTCTGAAGCTGTCAATTGAAGGTTTATTGAAAAAACAGCTCCTCAGAAGGCTCACTCACGTGGCTACGAATGTACTCTTTCAACACAGGTGCATCGTCGATGCGCTCCGCAACTCCAAATGCCCATACACCAAAACTGAAGTTTTACAATTCAATTGTAAAACCTCTGTATACATCAGCATTTGTGTACAAACAGGCGGGCTTCAAGGCGTACTTAATGCAGCAGCAGCGCCTAAGATGGTACACAAGTCAGCGTGTACAATTGTTGCAATCAAGAACGAGTAATCTGCTGCACAATGAAGGATGGGGAAGTTGATAACGTACTTGCAGAGATCAATGACCAGCGAAAGTCCCTGTATAAAGACGACCACACCTTGAGAAAGTACGCAACAAATGAGCTCGACTTCCTGAGCACTGTAAAAGAGCAACTGGACAAACTAGTCCGCCAAGAGTTGCAGCAGGCATCTGGAAACTTGAGCAGCTCATTGACAGCTCTACAAAGAAAGTTTCCAATTCGGTCAAAAGGGGCTAGTAACTCGAGGCGGAAGAAGGAGAACAAAAGAAAAGCAAAGAATAAAAAGGAGCAAGAAAGTGCTTCAAGATTAACGACGCAAGCCTCCGCAGAACAGGTGTTGCAGGCACTGACGAATGGAGAGCGACCAGAGCCAATAAATACCTCTTATTAATCGAGTGCGAGGTCCGTACCGTAACTTACGGAGCGCGCGGGTCATGAGGAAAAAACAAGGGTCCGTAACTTACGGTACGGATCGAGCAAACGAGGTTAATAAGATGTTTATTATATGGC
>JAOBYH010111990.1:0-11211 GCA_025403525.1 Umimayanthus kanabou
CTCGGAAAACAGACTTCCGGAAACTAAAAATAACTTTAGTGGCATCGACATATCCTGGCCAACGCCCTCAGTGTCCCGCTCTGTCCCCTCATGTTCTCTTGGTTTGGGGCTGAAAGGGTTAAGCAGAGCTGGGAAGCAAATGCTCTATTTAACTGTTTTAACAAAACAATTGGTCCACAATGATGAAAATACGGTTTGTAACTACTTTAGCTGAGAACTTTGATAAAACGCAGATTATTTTGGTGGCAATTGCAGGTTTCAGAAATAAAAGAACCAGATAAAACGGTTGTAATAACTTTCGTTTCTTGTAAAGTGCTTAACCACTTTGAAAAATCCACTTTGTATGCCGTATTTATATAGCTTAATGAGGGCACCTGTCCCAAAAGAGAAACTTGAATTTGAGGCGAGTAATTACGCGATTGCAAAGCTCAAACACCAGATGAAACTAGCATATTACTTTATCTCAAATGATTATTAATGCCATAATGGTTACTGTTGGATTAAATGATTTGTTTTTTCAAAACTAGCTAACTTACCCTGGGTGCTATAATTGCCTGAGGTTAGCTTGTCTTAGCTGTCGCGCCCATAACTCGAAGGCCGGGTTCGAAGGGCGATGACCTGCTTTGGCGCAAGAGCTTAGGTACCCAGGTTAAAGCCTACTTTGCTTTGAACGTGCTTTAAGATGATTAGCGGCTGATAACCCAGCTAAAATGTGGTAATTATTTTCAATGTACTTCTACCGGTATTAGGATTTTGCAACCACAAATGATCTATACTGACTCAGTTTTCATTTAGTACACTCTAGTATACCATTCATTTTCAGTTATCGGTTTCTTTTGCATAATGAATGCAGACCACAACACGTCAAGGAGAGCAAAAGTGGAAGCATTTCGTACAATGGCGATGACAATCTCAAAATGACTCTTTCTTTCCATCGCCAGAGAGCAATCACCTGCAATAACATTTTCTGAATATTTCATGTGTAGCTTTTCTGATTTGTCTTATTCTATAGCAGAACAAAACAGGGTTCAATGTTCCACTGAGGAAGACTACCGTCCAACTAATGTTTCCATATATTCGTACATGTGTCCTGTCCATGTTCCCGCTGGTCACCGCAGACCAAACCAAGGAGCCCACGTACGGTGCATAACAAAGGACATAGAGGGCGCAAATGTAAGCCATTGTTCGCGAGCTTCTTTTATACCTCTTCATGTTAGCACGCAGTTGTCCTTGGAGCATCGCAGAAAGTCTACTTTCAATTTTCAACCTTGACTCGTGCCTGTGCACTGAACGGAATATGTTGGAATACAGTATTGCGTTGATTACCAAGCTTGTCCCCATGATAACAGCTTCCAATGTATGCCAAATGGAATACCAACCAAACACAGGCGGGAGGATGTAGCAAACAAAACACAAAATCCAACATCCTACGACTCCACTTACAATCTTCTCTCTTCTGACTAGTTCTTTGTATCTTAAGTGGAGATGGAGCGCCAGAAAACGATCAAAACTTACTCCAGTCAGAGTTAAGAACGAGACTCCACACAGGGATGTCCCAAGGATCATCGCCACTGCCGATCCGTTGCAATATAGCTCCACGTTCCCTTGAATTCGTGCGATGTTGAAAATAACAAACGCTGGCTGTGTGACGAGAGCATTCAGTAAATCGGCAAATGCGAGACAGCACAGCAAGAGATTCGAGGGCGTGTGAAGAGCAGGAGATTTCCAAATTGCCATGATAACCACTGCATTCCCTAGAGCAGAGGTTACTGATAACGCACTTGTTACAACGCTGGTAGCAATCGAAACATTTAGCAAAGAATTGGTGTGTCTCCGACTCATGCTTTGTGATTCCAAGAAACAGGAGAATTGAGCTCGATCTGGATTGGGATCTACAGATATGTTGTACATTTCGTTTTCACCAAATAGAAAACAAAAAAAAGACAGTCTATCTTCTTAGCATTAAAATAGGACTGAGAGTCGCATTGAAGCTTACAAAATGGATAGTTGAAAGAAACTAATGTAAATTTCCTTCAATATAGATTCAAGCCACGCACTGATGTCTTACGACTTTTTCGACGACAATGAAATATCCGTAAAAGAGTGATGTCCATAACAGAAAGAGATTGTTTCAAGTTTTCATGGCAAGTCTTTTATCCAACTATAAGAACTTCTGTTGTTTGCACAACGAGAAGAAAGGTACAAACAACAACAAGGTTCTGTCAGAGAAGCAGCATAATATTAGCAATAAGTGTTTATCCACCTGTTTCTTCGCCATGCAAACAATCTTGTCACTGTATCAACGAAGCGAAGGCTAAAGATACGAATTAACACCAACCTACAAAAACTCTTTTGGATATAACTAAAGTGGACCAGATTCTTCTTTCGACTCTTGTCAGGCGATTTTTAAAAAGTCTCGAGTTGAGAGCGCATTTAGGTTTCTTATAGCATAAGCACAGAAAGTAAGATGGTGTAACAAGCCCTAAACTAACTGGAAATTATTGTAAATATGCAGTTTAATTTAATATCTCAACCAAAAGATTGATAGGTTTGTGGTCATTCAAAAAGAGTGTGTAAAGTTTGTTAGACACATGAAAATGGACTTAATTATTTATGGCGATAAAATAGATGTACGGTGTTATATGAAGCGTTGTCGCACTTTTATATATAAAAAGATTATAGTAACAGTTTTGACAACTATCAATATGAACGAGGTGAAAAAATTTTTTACTACTTTTCTTTTCCTCGATTTTGAAAAAATATTGTTAATTTTACTTTAATTGGCCCGTTGTTTGCTATAAACCGTCTTAGAGCAACAACCTGCTTCAAAGCTGAGACTTGGAATCGTTGTGTACATGGACATAATCAAAAGCGTTTTGAATATTGCCTTTATTATTGCTATATTTATTAGTTTTCACACTGAGTCGTAGGAACAATGTCGAAAGCAAAAGTTTTAAATTGAGGTGATATAATTGATTAGCTCGTCACGTGTGAAACAAGAAAACTAAATTAAATAATGACAAATGCAAGGATTCATTTCATCTGCTTTGTTGGTCTCAGATAACAAGTTGGAAACTTTGACAGTAATGTTTGAAGTTTTCCCCGTTTTGATCAGTAATTGCGGAAAAAAGTTAAGCAGGCGGCTGAATTGAGCATTTTTCTTCAAGCACTGGCCAATATTGACTGGACTGCAGTTCAGAAATTTGCATAAATGTTTGACAGATGAAATTGCAGTTTACGCAAGTAGCACAAAATGTGTTTCCCTGCCCGATTTCATTTTGGTAGCCGCCTCCTATTTTTTACTATTTACTATTTTCATATAAACCTTTATTCTAAAGTTTGATCTCACTTCTATCACGAGTTGATGCAACTGAAATTTTATAATCTGTACAACTCCAATCCGCGGTGTCAGGTAGAAGTTTTAAATTAGGGGTTATGGATACACGACCAAGATGCAGCAAATGATAGTAGATTTTTCTTTTCGTATTTTATTCTTCAGTACTGCACTTCAATCAATTAAAGAAACTGTGTTTAGAGCATGTGTAGACGTTTCTAAAGTTGCTCTTCTTTTGACCATATCGTGGCCTTGGGACTCATTATCTACCAATACATTGAATAATGAAAAATAGTAAAAATTGTAAAAACAGCAAACAGTAAGAACCCCCCGCCTCCTATTAGAGAAATATCCGGACGAGAAACTACTAGTATTTTTTACTTGGCCTTATTATAAATGCATTCAGTAAGAAACTAATTTATTATGCTTCTTTCAAACTTGTCTGTTTTCCTGTTAAGATCGAGAATGTCTTGCTCTGGATATGAGCTTGTAACATCTTGCAAGATTTACTTTCTTGCAACTGAAACTGTTCAGCGCAAGCACCTGCACGTATTGATAGCGCGGATGAACGACTCGATATTCCTTGCGAGTTGGAATAATTACATTAAATACCCACAGCAGATATTTAAACATTTGTATGAATAGAATAAGTTTATCCAGAAGTACATCCAGTTGTTAGACAAAACTCCTCTGATTTATACGGTTCTCGTGCCACTTCCATTGAATGCACACACCCTTAAGAGGCGTAACAAGTGCTGTTGCATCTGCTTCGTTCAATCGGGCTTTTTTTTTTTATCAGGATTCCACTGCACCCGTTTGTCGGGTCGTTCGTTATCTTACATACATACACAAGTCACGTGGTGACCAGTGGTGTGTTTATCAATCTCATTTTAAAAACTCTTCAATCGGAGAAGCTTAAACAGGAAGTTCCGCTATAAAAGAGGCTGGTCAGACCATTCACACTTTTAGTTGACAATCAGCCTTTGTGGGGCAAACATCTCCGCTTCATTGATTTCTTACTCGTTGCTAGCAACGCGAAATTTAAAAGCAAAGTGGGAGCTGTCAAGACGAGCTAAAATTACAAAACACCGCTACCAGTCATCGTGCAACTACTATCCTTTATTTCTTAGTTATTTATTAATAAATAAAACTCCAGGCTCGAAAATGCAACATTTTGGAAGGAGACTAGACTCCTACAGACGCCAACTGAAGTTTGTCATGGTTTGAGAAACTTGAATTTTAAGTTTGGAGCTTGGAGGACTTGGAGGCATGAAAAAAGGAGGGGCTTGGCCTTTCGTACCGGAACTTCTAAGTTAACGTATTAGTTAAAGTCAATGAACACTCCGCTTAACTGGTTTAACGACGTCAGTGGACACGTGGTCATCTTGGTGCGTTCTCACTTGCGGTGGATTGTTTTGTTGCACCCTCGTGACCAACTCCCCATTACGGTAATTACTTGCTCTGGATGTTACTCACATCCCGTGGAAGAAGTAACAGTAATGGAAGTCAGCAGGTATAAACTAGGTATCTTTCAATATAAATCAGTTGTATTTGGAATCTTATGTCGCTTTCCATTTGTCCAGTCCGGCCGGTCCGACCAGTCAGTTTTTAAAGAAACGCACGAGTTCTCGGAACTGGTTCTGCTCATGCATGGATGAGAGCCGCTCAGTTCATTTGGAGTTGTGGCGGGAAAACTGTACGCGCGCATCTTGGACCTTTCCATTTAGACTGGCCAGAACCAGTTCAGAACCAGACCAGACCGAACCAACGGAAAGCGACCTTACTGTCTCTAATACCGCGTGCATTTAAACTGGATTTAAGGAATTTGATTAGCTAAACTACATTTTCGAAATGAACGCTACTTAGTCCTGAGCAAATAACTAACACTCAGCACAAACAATGATAGACCTTTATTTCATTCGCATATTTGAATTTGACTTTCAGTCAAAATTATCAATTCTCCATTAAAAACACTAAAAATCTCTGTACAAATCATTTCCTTTCAAAATTGAAAATGAAAATAAATAAATAATCATGTTGAAAATGGCAGTTACAAAATCGTCTCACAGCTGCCGAATATTTACACAGCATTGCGTTTTCTTTCATAAAATACAGATATTGTTTTAAAGCTTAAAATATTCTCTTATATAAAACTACACCCCAAGAAGAGTTGTACGCAGTCCTGCGTTACTGAGGTCTGTTGGTGCAATTCTGATTTGTCAGTAAACCAAGTTACAAGGTTACTGTTACTAAAATCAACAGCATAATACCTTATACTACTGAACTGTAGTTGTCGAGTAAGCGATAAATACTAGTTCACGATATTCCCAACCACTGTTGGTTTATATGAGTTTTGTTCGAGCTAGATATTTACAAAAAATACAAATTTGTAAAAAAAAATAGTAAAATTATAGAATCACGTAAAATCTTTTCTAAAAGTACAGTTACTCGGAGTTTTCACGCTTTCGTGATCATCAGACTGACACTTTAAAAGTCAAAGAGGTTTTGTTCTGATTGGAGGAAAAAATTAGTGACGTTACGACATTTGCAGGCAAGCTAAGCTCTTTTGTTGTTTTAGAATATGTTGAAGCGCTTGGTGTTCAGATTACGGTTAGGATTAAATTCAAAACTAAATTTTTAAAGAGCTATTTTGATGATTGAAAGCGTGAACTCCAGTAACTAGATTTTTAAAGACATTGTAAAAACATTTTTGAAACCTTTTCCGATTTTATGTAATCATATTAATTTTACTAGCAATATCATTATTCATTCTACTACTTACATTATTCAGCTGTCTCCAGTGCATTGAGCACTTTTTTGACTAAGTGAACTTGAACACTTTTATCTTCATTTGTACAAAAGTAATTACAAATATATTTACTATATTAAGTTATAAAAGAGAGCTTTTGAAAGTTAGTAAAAAAGATAGCACACACCCAATTTTTGAAATTCATGTCAAACCTCAAACAATCAGCCATTTTAGAAACGAGCAGCGGCGTTGGTTGTGCTTCCTAAAGTGACCAAACAGATCGAAAATCACAGGAAAATTTCTCAATTAAGAAAAATCAGTACAGTTTGGTTAAGTACTATTGAAAAATATTCTACAAGTCGTATATTTTTTTAAAAAAAGACAATAAATAAGAGATTTGGCCAAATAACCAACTTGAAGATGCACAGTTTGGTGGAGTTTATTTTACATTTTTAACTTGTGTAATTTGTAAAAACTCAACCACGGCCTCTGCTCGTTTCTAATATGACTAATTTAAATCTAAAAGTCCCGTTACTTTCATTTGCGTTAAGATTTTTCCTGTAAGGTTGGAACAAACCGTAGATAGTTTACTATAAAATGGAGTGCTTCTCCATTGTTGTCTCAGAGAGGCACTGGGTGCCCCAAGCTTCACTATGAAATTCACCTACAGCGGTAGAGAAATATAGACGTATGTTTAAACGAATGGAAGAGTTAATTATCTGCATATACATTACACTGTTGGGAGCATCTGAGCAGCAAAGCACCCAGTCTCCCTTCTGCTCGCCCCAGATCTCTCACTGCACCTACTCGGTCCTTTCTTTCACGAATTTCACACTCTACCTTGTCACAGACGAGGTTTCCTCAGTTCGTTTTTCAGGTACAACGAAAAATTATGGCCATAGTGTCTCTGCAGAAATTCAAATTATAAGGGATTTTTTATGCCTCCGCATAGCTTTGTCGAACCACAATACTCCAATAATACCGAAACTGGCTCTTGAATCCATTCCAATTCTAACTCAAAGGTAGTACTTCTGTGTCACGCAGAGAATCGAAATTCAAACTTCTTGGTCTCGGTTTTCGCATCTCTTCGTTAACCAAGGCGTCGACTCTGTTGCCATCGTTAACACCTACAATAGAATCGTCCAGGTCGAGACTCAGCGGCCGGCCCTTGTCTCTTCTCGTCACATTACTATTGGAATCTGTCTTATTTTCAGCGTCAGGAATTTCTGTAATTGGAAGCATTTCTTCATCAAGACCGTTCACCAAGTCAAACCTCTCGTTGTCAGTGCCGACATCACCCGGACCATTGTGTAGAGCCAGGCTGAGCTTCTGCATTGCTTTCGCCTAAAGTGACAGAGTAAAATGATTTAGTGCTGTGACGCAACTCACTGACCTTACCTACTGACGGCTCCAGAATGGCAGTAAAACGGTATCGCTACACCGTCACGCTAAACAGAGTCACGCAAGACACGGTCGCGTTAGACACAGTCACGGCACCACAAACCTTTACCGAAACATAATCACGCAACATTAAGTACAACATGTTTTAACTTTGGCACAGCTGCAAATATCCAGATAGTTTTTTGGATGTTTAGAGAAAACGGAGATGATTAGAAAAAATGGATCAAAGATATTTAGAGCAAATTTGATTTCTTAGATAGTTAACTTGATACTTTTGAATGTCAAACCGTTGTCAGTCATTCAGGGACAACAGAAAAATTGCTTCAGCATGAGATGTGTAAACGAATTACGAGACACTGTGCATGTGAAAATGAAACTGACTCACTGCTATATTTGTTGTAAAGATGCATCGTCGTTGAATGTTCATTATAAACTTTGTTAAGATAGTTTTCAGAACATGCAGTTGTAAACAAGGCTCTGGCTTGAAGAATTTCACAGTTTGTGTGAATATTTAAGTAAATGTTTGAGATTTTAAGAACTTTTCGAGATATTTGTTTAGATATTTAGAGCTTTTTCGGAATTTCCGGAAATAGTTAAAGCAACTATCGAGATATTTGTAGATGAGCCTATTTTAACACAATAGTACAATTCACAGTTCCTGAAAGGTAACCAAGCTTCTACATGAAACCAAGGCGAAGGTTCAGCTCGCACAGTTAGAGAAGTGGAAATAATTATCATAAGAAAGAAACTTATTAGCATTTCTACTATTTCCACTTCTCTAACTGTGCGAGCACAACCTTCGCCTTGGTTTCATGTACAAGCTTGGTTACCTTTCAGGAACCGTGAAATGGACTAATTACCACAAACCAGAAATCGATCGAATATGTTCTGAACAGAAAAAAAGGAACACGCTCAGAACAAAGCCACAACAGTGTAACGCCCAATTTAAGATAAAAATGTGAGAAAGTTGATTAACAATATTCTGAGTTATCAATAGCATGTTTTCATGGCAAACATTCACAGCTATTAGTTACATTGGCTCTGGACACAAGTAAAGCTTTATAAATTGTTACAAACTTTTGTGTAGCACAGAAATAATTTATTTGCGGTTTAACAGTATTAAGTCAAAACATTCAAATTTAACAAGCACAGTGTAAGTATTAATATTATGACATTCTCTTGTGCTGAAGATTTAACAAGTCTCGATATTTAACTTACCTTCATTTTAAGGGACGATAATCGCACCTTTAGGTGACTTTGTGTTAAATTATCGTCGTTTGTGTGCATTTTCCTGTCCTGCTGGTACCATCGAGTGAATTTAAACGTTATGTGCTCTGTGCCAACAAGCATTTAACTTAACTCGTAAGGAAATACAAATAAGTCAGTCAAGGTGAGAAGGTTTTCAAGCGAACTGCCACAATCAACTTGTATAATTAATTTAATATTAGTTTCACTTTAACAAAGGAAACTGTTATTTAAAGCGGTTTTAATTGTTTCAGTTTCTTGAAGAATGACTAGTTTTCCTCAGCCGGTTATAAAATAAACTAAGAGTTACTTGGGTTTTACATTTTAAAATTGTTGTTCAACAAACCGCCTTCGTGGCAACATTTTAGTCCTCTTCTCAATTAATGGTTAATTAGATGTATAATGTGGGTCAAGAAAACACAACTCAATCAGCGGGCTGACATTGTCAACAAATAAAATGAAGTGAAGTGGATCTCTGTGCCAAATAAAACAAAGTTCGATATCGGTGCTGGAGTTCCATTTGCGCAAGCCCCGATACTAACAAATGTCGAGGGAGTTTCCACTGCGCGGTGAAACCGAGTGTCACGGTCCCGTTCAGTCACTACTCTTTTCACTGGTATCCGACCGTCAACCTACACAAAAGAATCAGCTTTAACTATAAAAATATATACAATTGAACAATGTGCCCTCCCGGTTACCACCATAATGGCATTACGGCAGCTCGTGAACTTGGGCACACGATGTACGGTTAAATTTAGGAAAAATTCCAAGGTTATTCGTAATCTGCTACGGATCTGACACATACGCCGAGTCGCCAGTTTTATTTATTCAAAATGAAACACATTCTCCGAAAACCTGAGTTTTAGGCTTAAGACTTCCTTCAACCAACTATTTCGTTGCATTCACCAATTCGAAACCTGCTGGGTGGAATGAACGCTTTCAGTTGAGTCAGTTTACATATCTCTTGTCCTTACAGTGTCAACCAGGGTGTAAAACATGTTAGATGACGGTTTAGCTCTGTTCTGTTGGCTGTTTTAAAAGTAGGAGGGTGAAAGCATCCAGAGTTATTGAGGCAAAGCTGTTCTAGAACTGATTCTGAACTCAAAATATTCATCATACATCGCAAAACCGCGCACTTGCAAGACATTTAAAAAAAATACATTATGTCAAAAATTACAAGATTTGTCTGAACATCTATGTTCAATTATTACATCAAAAACGTCTGCGGCGATTGACAGCAACTGACTGTTATTCTCAGAACAAATGGTAGTTCAGTACGTGAATGAAGGAACTGATTCGAAAGAAAAACAGGCCATTTGACAACGTGCAGTATCACCACGATGCATGTTTCAATGAATACTGTAAGAAACAATCCCTCATCCGCCTTAAAAATTCCAGTAAATCATTCTAAGTTTGTCCTTTGTTTATGATACTGTGTAATTTTTGGGTTTTTTCCAACTGTTAAAATAATTTTTAGACTTTGCATACTTTATGTAATTTACTCTGTAATTTGATAAACTTTTTTCCGAAAGTCAAAAGTATTCAATAATTTTTCCAATAGCTTTTAGAACTCACATATTTTGTTCTCAGAGGACCAGATGGGAAAAACGTCGTTAACTTTATCTCTCTGTTTTCTTTTCCGAATAAAGTGTCATTATTTACGATTTGCGTTTTGTTTATTTTGATTAGTGACTGAAGTTTATAATAACTTCGAAATGAAATTTGTCTTGGCGTCCTTGAGAAGCGTAGAAGAACAGATTAAATTCATTCTGGTGGAAAATCGCAACAATAAATAGGATGGAAATTGACTGTAGCAACAAGCTCCTGATGTCACTTGGCTTTTCAATTTCACAATCCACGAAAACACCTGATTATATGTGAGATACAAATGTTTCTGAGTGCTAATTTTTCAATCATTTTTTTGTCGAGTCAATTTGACATCTATTTCTTTATGGGAGCGAAGAAAGGAAAGCTTCGTGTCTTGGATATTTTGCTGCAAAACTTGGCCGAGTAAAGACAAAGACAAAATTAGTTAGTATTTTCTGTATTTTGGTTTTGTTATTCCAGCTTTGCTTACGATCAAACCTCGGTTTATAACGTAAATGTTTCTACCTTAACTGGGTTGAACATCTACTTTATTGAAAAGTCTGCACCTGCGTTTTCCACATTAAGAAATGCGCTCTTTCAAGTATTTAAGCATTTACTTTGATGTTTTAAAGTTTAAAGATATTTTTAGTTTTGTTTTATTGATTTTATAAGAAAGAAGAGTGATGTATTGCATCATGCAGTCTCGTACTGTATTGTATTATGCTGTATTATGCTACACTGCATTGTGTTGTACTGTATTGCCTTGCTTTGCACTGCATTGCATTTTATCGTATTGCATTGCATTGTATGGTATGGTGTTGTAATGTAATGTAATGTAATGTAATGTAATGTAATGTAATGTAATGTAATGTAATGTAATGTAATGTAATGTAAT
>JAOBYH010112101.1:0-11210 GCA_025403525.1 Umimayanthus kanabou
TAAGGGCCATAAGGATGCTCATGGCTGTCCAGCCTCGATCTGATGTCTTCAGTCCGCCATTATGAATACGGTGTATGGCGGGAATACTCTTGTTGGGTTGTTCTGGCACGTGGTGGGTATTTATGGCGGGAATACTCTTGTTGGGTTCTTCTGGCACGTGGCGGGTATTTATGGCGGGAATACTCTTGTCGGGTTCTTCTGGCACGTGGTAGGTATTTATGGCGGGAATACTCTTGTTGGGTTCTTCTGGCACGTGGTAGGTATTTATGGCGGGAATACTCTTGTTGGGTTGTTCTGGTTCGTGGTGGGTATTTATTGGCGGGAATATTCTTGTTGGGTTCTTCTGGCACGTGGTAGGTATTTATGGCGGGAATATTCTTGTTGGGTTCTTCTGGCACGTGGTAGGTATTTATGGAGGGAAACACGCTCGTCGGGTTCAACTGGCGTGAGGTAAGCATTTTTGGCGGGAATACTCTTGTGGGTTGTTCTGGTACGTGGCAGTTATTTATGGCGGGAATATTCTTGTTGGGTTCTTCTGGCACGTGGTAGATATTTATGGCGGGAAACACGCTCGTCGGGTTCAACTGGCGTGTGGTAGGTATTTATGGCGGGAATATTCTTGTTGGGTTCTTCTGGAACATGGTAGGTATTTATGGCGGGAAACACGCTCGTCGGGTTCAACTGGTGTGTGGTAGGTATTTATGGTGGAAATACTCTTATTGAGTTCTGCTGGCATGTGGTAGGTATTTAAAGCGGGAGACACGCTCGTCGGGTTCTTGCAGCACGTGGTCACTTTTTTATGGCGAGAAATACTGTCGTCATTTGTCTCGCACGTGGTAGCTTTTTATGGCGAGAAACACTGTCTACGGGTTCTTCTGACGACGTGGTAGGTATTCTTAACTTGGCGGGAGACACGCTCGTCGGGTTCTTGCAGCACGTGGTCAGTTTTTATCACGGCGGGAAATACTATTTCACTCAAACGAAAGAAAGTTTCATAAAGTAACAAAACTATTGCAACTGTTAAAGAAGTTGCTGACGGGGCGGAGGTGGCAAAAGGGGTGAAAGGACCTACAACGGCGGCAGTCATATAACCGATTTTAATCGGTTTCCCAACTGATGACCGAGAATTCTCCTTTCTAATCTTAAAACAGGCGATTCAGACCAGTGTAGTCACCGAGGTGTACGAGTTCATCGCTGTGTGCGTTCCTATCGTGGTTGTGGGCGCACCACTGGGTTCTCTGATTGGAAGCCATTTCCACCGACAGCTGCTCGCAGCTCTGGTGTACCTGACAGACACCACGGCACTGGTCAGCGGTTTTGTTCTGGTCAAACAAACTACCACCCTCGTGATTGTGTCCGTCTGTATTGTGGTCGTGGGTTTCCTCTTTTTTGGTATGATCACATACTTGGGACATCGGATTATGAACGGAATTTCAGAAGACGAGAAAATCTACGAAAATCAGGCAGTTGTTTGTCTCGAGTCACGTCTCTAACTTTGAAAAAAAATTTCCAACTGGCCACAAATACTGTTCATTGATCCACCAGCGCCTCTACAAGAATCATGTTTTAAACAAATCGCTGTTTCTTTGTAGCTTCTTAAACTGCTATTTATAGATCTTGTTTCGACCTCATTGCTAACTCACTAGTTTACATATATAAGAACTAGTCAGTTATATCACTGTTATTCCACATTAACGCGAGCTACACTATTTTGGTCGAAATCAGATCTGTAGCAATAATAGTCATCATAATAATAGCAATAACAGTAACAGTTATAATGATGTATTTGGAGCAGTATTTTATAAAGAGAAAGAGCATTATGGGAAAAAGCCTTTTAAACCAAGAAAACCGTAGCTGTTAGCGTTTCACAGTTTGTTCCATTTGATATTTTGGAGCCTAGTAGTTGTTCTTTCTGCGGTGATGTCACAGACAGTATTGATGTTAGATGCGAAGTCGTTCATCATAGATAAACAGCGATAAATAGGGGCTTTTACCCTTAAAAACGACGAGGAAGATGAAAGAGAGATAGAGAGATTCAGACGTCCTTTTGTTTATTTTGACCCCGTCGTAATGACACCGTAACGGATGTTGCGACGGGACCAGAGCAAACAGAAACACTGTAAAATTACTTTGGGAGTCCCTCTCCACTTTTCCTGCATGTCGAGCACAAGAAAAAGAAATTGCACTTCAGTAGGCTAACTGGAACAAGCGTTCGTTTGTCGCTGCTGCTAAATTTTCAACAACGCAATAAGCTAGAGAGTAGATATCAACAAGGTATCAAGCACTACCTTTCATCAAATTACTGGAAAAACATAAATAAAAACATTAAAAGTACCCAAATTTCCCTGTGTCAACTGCTCTTGTTCCGTTCTCCAAAGTCTTCACTGAGGACAAAAAACGATCCAGCTTGACAGAACTCGGCTATAGCATTCCATAAAATTAGAATGCTCGTCCTCTCTTCAAACGCTTTGCTATTCACGAAACCAAGAGACAAACTGCTCTATTTACAAATAAGAACTATACAGCTGAAATATTTGGCGATTAAACGGCCCGAACGACAGTGTGCAAAAGCAACCTCGTTTGCAGGCTTTCCCACCCCCGAGAGAAAGACGCTGATTGTGTCTGGTCACATGGCACCCACATTCAGGGTGCTAAGAAATAAAATAAACGTGGAAGATGAGCTTAAGATTGTTTTTTGTTCTTATTTAGCCCTAGCGAAGAGAGAGAAATAGATTTTGTTTTCATCAAAACAAACGCACATTCACGTGTAGCGTATTTGTTACCACCCAGAATCTGGGTGCCACTTGACCAGACCGAACCGCAGTTCGATATTTTGGGACCACTTTCCAGAGTCTTGTCTTTCTTCCTATTTTTTTTTCCAAGTCTTAAAGATTTCTTTTAACTTAGCAATAGAACGAGGAAAAAGAGAGGAAAAACTTTGGGTTGAGGCCGGACTCGAACCTGGATCAATTTCTTACTAGTCAAACTCCCAACCACTGAGCCAACCTGTTGCTCGCTGACGAAAGCAGTAATATTTTAAAATGCATTTGAATAAAATGCATTCAAATCCAATATTTATGCAAACCGGGACCAGTCTCCGCTCAAAATTTCTGCTCGGCTACCAAGCAGTTTTGGAAAGTGGTCCAAAAATAAATTTCTGCGACCGAACCAGGGTCTTTCTCATGGGAGAGTAAAGAGCCTGGGAACGAGGTTGGTGCAAAAGCTCCCAATATCTTAACAGAAGATCAAAATGTCGCTTTGTTAAATGTGATGTTGGGTCTCCCTTTCTCGGGCCCGCTTTTCGCATCCTCGTCGCCGATGCCAAATGACCTACAGAGCCTGTTCTGTCTGGTGCCCCTCAGTCGCTTAAGGTCACGGCCATACTGCAGCTCTCTCAGCAGTGCCTTGTGCTGTGCCTCTAACTCCTGGCGATGCTCGTGCATGGCGCGAGTACGGCGTATGAGCTGCAGTAATTCCTTACGCAGCTGCCGATTCTCGGTTGCTATGCGGCTGGTGTGCTCCGTCAGGCAGTGATGGGCCTCCTGTGGACAATGGCAAAGCTTCAGCAACAATTAAGGAGCTAAGGGCGTATTACTATCTCGTATTACTTTCCAAATAATATTACGTTGTTAGTAAAACAAGTATATAAGAAAATATGCGGGTTTTCCAATACTGAAAGAAGTAAAGAAAATGTGAAACAATTAAATTGTGAAAAAAATGTATGTAATCAATTTAAAAAATTTTAATAGGAGAATATATGTAAAAAAGAATGTGTGTAAATAATTTGAAAATATCTGTCAAGGCAGTGTATGTAAAACTATGTTCCTGATGTTGGTATTTAAATAAAGAAATGTCATAGAGCAAAATAGGCGGATTTTGCGAAGGGGCCGACAGCCATCCTTCCTTGAAAGTTTTTGAAACATTTGATAAGAAAAATGTCTTTTGGAGCAAAAATACCCTTTTCAGGCCCTCCCCCACCCCTCATCATTCTAGAATTGTATATGTAGATTCCAGTCCTCCCAGTTCCGAAATTTCTGGATCCGCGATGAATAAAGATTATCAATCAGAGGATAAAACAGATAGATTGACTATTCTGCCGCTTTAGACGATAACACCATCCAGAAATCTGCACTAAATTTCTGCCAAAATTCTAAGCAAATGTATAGGGTTTTTCATTGAGTAACTCCTTATAGTTTTTGACAACATTTTCAAACTTCCAAACGCTGGTTTCTCGCACTGATTTTCGAATTAACAAATTGATCGTAAAACTTGAAGAAAGAGAAGACTGGGTTATGCAAAAAGTATGTTTTAGTGCATAGCGCTGTTTTAGCTCTTATCTCATTCTCAGGTTAAAGACAGTTTAAAGGTGTTGTTCTTGTGTCTTAGTTTGCTTTCCATTTATTTATCCTTTCCGGTCAGCCGAAAAGAACTGCATGGTTCTGGCAAATTTAAATGGAAAGGTCCAAGGCGCGCGCGTACATTTTCCCCGCCACAACTCTTAGCAGGGCCATTCTGGCCAGAACCAGTTCTGAGAACTCGTGCGTTCCATTTAAGAACTGACTGGTCGGACCGGCCACATCGGACAAATGGAAAGCTACCTTAAATACAATCCACAACTAACTAGCCAATCTTTTCATAACGTGCTAACCTGAGTGGCCTGTTGAGCCATTTCATGTATACGAGAATCTGACTCCTGTTGATAGGTTCGTTTGTCTCTCAGGAAATGCGACTTGAGTTTCTGTATGGCCTCGGAGTGTTTGGCCCTCATCTGTAGTACTTGTCTCTCCAGTCGTGCAATCTCTTCTTCCTGATCATTCTGTAATGTCTGTATAAGGTGTAATTGCAAGTGAAATACAGTTAACAAACTGCCTTAAATGGAGCAGTCATGATATTGCGTATTCATTCTTGTAATGTGGGGCGGACTTCTTCAATAACAAAAATAATTGAATTGCTTTGGCGCTTTACAGTAAACGGAAGTGACGTTATAATTGCATTTAGAACTGTAATCACAAGATCTCTGTTGCAGTTTGCAAGAGTGTGTAATACATCGAGACTTTAATATTCGAGTATTTTGAAGATCGCAGCAGTTAGACGGGTCTCCATGATTCCAAAGTCATTTATTTCCTTCAAAACGCTCAGGCTAAAATTCATAAAAGATAAAGTGGTTGTAACACAACGTTCTTTCCAAATATCAAAATAATGGGTACAAAGATGTTTCAATTGCAAGTCAGAACTTTTTCATTTTCTGCACTACAAACTACTAACGGTTGAAGTTTAATACATGTTTTTGAACTTTCCGTCTGCAATTTCGAAATCTACAACGAAATTTTTCTGATTTACGGTTATTACGTCACTTCCGTTGATTATAATTTAACAATCAACATGTAATGGACATACAAAGGGGAATCAAACGCTATCCCATGTGAACTTCAACAAGTGTTTTTAGACATGTTCTCGACGTCGGAAACCATTTGACATGTCATTTTCAAGGATTTTCAAGAACCAAAGCTTATGTTAAGAGTTTTTTAAAACTTGGGTTTTTTTTAAACTTGGATTTGATTCAGTTAGATTTTTAAGAACTTAAAAAGAATTTCAAGTGCAAACCCTGTGCATACTTTCTTAACCCTTCATGGCAAATGTTCAGATGTTACCTTCCAAAAAAAGTGACAATGTCATCAACCACATGAATCTTTTTCTGTGCACCAAAAACGTATTTGCCGTAACCTAACCCCCCAGTATAAAAATATCGATCACTGAGTTTTCTTGAAAACAGTTGACATATTTTACTTCAGTGATCTGCATAACTTAGAAATCTTGGAAACAGCAAGGTGTCTCTAGAACAGACTTGTAAATCATTTCCATGACAACAACAGATTTGTAAAACATTTCCGTGAAAACAACAGATTTGTAAATCATTTCCATGATAAGAAGACATTTGTAAATCATTTCCGTGATAACTTAATAAATTGAGCTACCTTGTATTCTTCCATGTCAGCAAGATCACTGTTGGCAATAGAAAGTTCGGCTTCCTTTTCAAGCATTAACTTCTTCAGGGCTAAAATTGGAATTAAAGACAGAAAGTACAGCTTATTAACTAAAAACTAATGCTATATTTTATATGGACACAGTTCTGCTATAACAACTGAAACTTTATGAACAAGAGAACAATATTACTCTACTTTGACTTTGCTTAGGACTGCTGCAAAGGCTGGAAAAAACTTTCCTGGCCTGGTTGAGGGTTGAACTTTGGGCGACCTTCTTTCACCACATGGTCCGTGGTCAAGGTTGTTAAGCGACTGGTCAGAAATGATGTTCAGGGGACTTAAAAGAACCAAGATGCTTTTCATAAAGAGTGGGGTATTGATCATGGTGTTTGGAGCTGTGGTCTGAGGTCATGTATGGACTGTATAGCAGCAGCCAGAGGCACTGTCATCAGATGCTTTCAGTTTGATGTCATGACCTGTGCTGCTTCAGAAACTGCACTTAGAAGTGGTGACTAGCTTGACAGCTTTAGCTATTTTTTTATCACTGCGCAAACCAATGAACCTCAACATCTCATCTGCAGATCTTATTTTGGAATTTAAGAAAAAGGGAAGGAGGGGAAGGGTACTAAAATGAGATCTCATCTGGGAATGGCTGATATATTTGATATACCTTCTTGATCATTTGGTATGTAACTGATGAAAGAATAGTTATACATATTGTAGTGTTTTTGTTAACATGTATTAACTATTGACATTTGTTGGGTCTTTTTTGAAAAAGTATACTAAACATTTTGCTCCAGTATTAAGAACAAAAACATGTGCAATTTGAATTTTAGTACTAAGTGCAACCTATGCCTTTAATGCACATTCCCCAGGAGCCCTACTCAATATTTTACTGACGGGGGGGTCCGAGGGATTTTTTTGGGCCTGAAATTTTGGCCAAAAGGGATTTTTTTGGGTCTATGAAAGACGTGGGAATTTTTTTGGGTTGCGAAAAAAACACAGGGACTTTTTTGGGTATTGTAATTTTCATCAGCTCAAATCAACAATAACGTAAGCACAATTTACTGCTGGTGTGGGATATTTTTGGGTATGCTAAAAAAGTAGGGATTTTTTTGGGCAGATAAATTCTGAAGTTGGGATTTTTTTGGGTATAAATATGAACCTCTGTTGGACCCCCCCATCATTAAAATATCTGAGTGGGGCCCCTGGGGCACATTCTTTCTCTCAATTAATTTCCCAACCCAATTTCTGACCTGACAATTATTAACCTATTTTCCTCTAAAACTTAATGTGCCTAAATGATATATGTACATGTAGCTGATCTCAGTTTGTCCAAAAACGACACCCAATTTCAGACCAAAATGGCTAAAAGCCACACCCTTTGGCACTGCACAAACTTAATAATGTTCATATAACTCATGTGAGGTACATGTACAATATTTTCCGGTGTACATGTATAAGTCAAGACTTTAATAAGACTCAAAAATTGACCCCCCAAGTTGACCTCGCTTATACATGTACACAGGCAACAATTTTCAAGTTTGAATTGTGTACTGTCAGCTTTCTTGCAGGCTTTCTTGACATAACCTGCTCTTACTGATTTTGTTTCATAAGTAAACAAATCAAGTAAAGATCATTCAGGCTGTAGAAAGTGACAGCTAAAGCACGGAGAAATGATTCAACATTATGTTTACCAATAACTTGATAACTTTTGACTTTTATTTGAGTTGTTTATTTGTTTGTGTTACCTTACGATTGCTTGTATTTGGGACTTTAAGATGTTTATCATGAGCAATATCATTAGGGGGTTGACTTTTACACAGGAATTTGAAAAAGTGGGTCTTTTTACCCTAAAAAATTGGGGTCATCTTCTATACCGGTTCAACTTATACACCGAAAAATATGGTAGCTAGTACGGCTAACCTCAGGTTCCTGCATGGTCCTTGATCAGAGCGGCATTACATGTATGTTGCACATCAACAGTTACTCTAGAGAACAACTTACCATCTTTCTTGTCTGCATATTCCTTCAGTATCTGCTCCTTCTGATCCTTAATATCATCAAGTTCTTTCTGGTTTCTGTCACTCAGTGAGATTATCGTAGTCTGTCTCTTCTGAGTCTTCTTGGACATGTATGACATGTATTCATGCTAAAGAACATGATAAGACATTACTGGTATCTTATTAAAAATCCCAAGCCGACTAGTTAGCATAATTGATTATAAGTATTCAAAACTATCTTGCAGTAGTAACAATTTTAAGTATTTGTCTGAGTAAGAAGTAGGCAGACCATCGGCAAGGAATGAGGAAAGGTGCTAATTGTGATATTGTTCAAACCATTCACCTCATTGGCTCATGGACTGGATTAGCTAAAAACTATGTAATAATGTAATGGCACCCACAGCTGTGTTGTTCGAGTCCGAACAGTCATGAATCCTTAATTCACACCCAGCAGGGATCATAGCAAAACAGAAATAAACTGTAAACAATTCTTACACTTTCCAGCCGGGTCTGTTGAGCTTCTTCTTGCAGCCATTCATTTTCATGCCGACTAGAATCATTAAGTAAAATATCATAAAACTATTTGTAGCTATAACTGCATAATTGTTAATTAGTAGGGAACATAAACTCAACATACTTAAACAGCAGAATTTTTGGGTGTCTGCAGCAAGTTGATAGATTTAAGTGTAGTATTGCCTTTCTTATTACAATTTAACTGTGGTTCATGTATTATATAATAGGGCATTATAATACAATAATGCCCAGCCTAGCTAGCTAGTACATGTAGGTCGTCATCACCACAATACCAGTACTTAGTGTGTAAATTAATGGCCAACACAGAACAATTAAAGTACAACAAAACTTCAGATGTGTAGGCCAAAAACGAGCAGCAAACAACTTCAAGAACTTATATGGAAATGTTTTTATATCCCAATGCAAAAATGGAAATAATTAGGCCAGACAATATCCTTAATTCACACCCTAGTACTCTATACAATGTGAACACTAACAATGATATTTTGACAGCTATATGAAACACAATTATGTCTACTGTCAATTTGTTTGACAAAACCTCAAGAGAATTTAAGTAGATTTTTGATTCTGGAAAATCAGAAACAAGCCTTTTTTTCTTGCTTACTGCTGGCCACTTTTGCAAAATACAAGATGGCAACGACAAAATGTATGGGGATGAAAACAAACAACAAATTGAACCAATATTCCCCCTTTTTCATCAGCAAGCTAAGCAAAACTAAATTGATGCATGCAAGATATGCTGTCTACAGTTCATTTGCCATTGTAAATCAGAATTAATTTTGCAAATTCAAGTGGTCCAGCCTTGCCAATTACTTCACCTGGATTATTAAGTTGGTTTCAGTCAGGAAGTTTTGCTAAAAAGGGTCCCACTGGTCAGACCATTCACACCTTTAATTAGTGCTTAAGCCTTTGTGGTGTAAACATCTCAGATTTTGTGATTCATCGCTTTCTTACTTGTCGCTCACAGCAAGAGATTTAAAGTAAATGTCTGAATGCAAAACATTTATGATGGAGCTGCAAAGACGACCTAAAGTTACAAAACACTACTAGCAGGCATTACTCAACTACTACCCTTGCACAAGTTAAAATTTATCTCTTACAACATGAAACCCCACTCTTTAAAACCTTAGTGTTTAGAATGAGAAGGCCCATACACACACTAAGTTGGTCATGGTTGCAAAATTTGAATTTTAAATTTGGAGCTTTGAGGCATGAAAAGAGGAGGGGTTTGGCTTTTCATATCAGAACTTCTTGTTTAAAGTCTTTTTATTGCTGTTTAATACCAGATGAAAAATGGCTGGCCGTGAAACTCATAGAATACCCAATAACACAGTTGTGTGTGCAAGGCTGGCACAGTTAGTAAGATCTCTGACTGCCAACCAGAAGGTTCCGGGTTCAATCCCGAGCTTGGACAAAGCTGGTTGAACTTTGGGTGACCTTCTTTCACCACAATGTCCATGGACAGGGATTTTAAGCTGTCGGTCTAGTCTCTCAACATTCTATTGAGGGACTTAAAAGAACCCACACACTTGTCGATAAGAGTAGGTTAATGCCAGTGTTGTGAACTGCCACCTCCTCCACTACAAAGGCATAAACCCCAAGTGACCCGTGCCAGGCGGGTCTGGCCCGCATTTGAACGTTTAAACCCGCTGACCAGCCGCGACTGAGTAAAAACCCGCATTTGTGTTCAAGCTCTGTATTGTTGATAAAATCAGCCAATTCCTAAAAGAATCTTAATTTTCATGCCGTGATTCCTACAAATAACAAATAAATGGCTCGTAAAACTTGTTGAAACACTACACGAATTGTGAATAAAATGTTTTCCAACGTAAATAACGTGTTTCAACCAAAAAATAACCCTTTCAATTCCTCATTTAACTGTGGCTGATAAGCAAGGCATTCCTCTCAAAATGCACGAAATGGCCATTTTAGAGACCCTAATTTTCAAGAATTTCTGGGGGGGGGCATGCCCCCAGATCCCCCCCTAGAAACTCGTGCCTTCGGAGCTCGTACTGAACACATATGACCAGCATTTGGGGTTCTCAAACTTGGGGTCTATGCAAAGGGCCTGCTGTATTTAGGGAAACCTGAAGCAGTGTCCCTCTCTCTTCAGGGAAAAAGCCAATTAAATTTTCTGTGCACATGTTTCAGACTTTCCATGGCGAGTTTCACCATGAGACTCACAGTATTGGGTGTCATCTCACGGTCTCATGGTTTAATCTTTAAATCTCACAGTGAGCCAAATGATTGAGACTCCTAATCAAATTCAGTCCGAAATCAAGCCTGTGATATTTTCTGTACTAGTTGCTTGGCAGTTGTATTTGTTTAGGAACATTGTGAGGGCTCGCAGATGCCTTACAAGTAAGAATGCTTAGTACCTTGGGCAAAATTTTGTTTAATCGTACTTGAGATGCCGGAATGAAGCTGAGTGATGAAAACTACTCACAAACTCTAAGAAGGCAACCAAATTATACAATGACAAACAAAACTAAGTAGTTTGAACATTGTTAGTACTAGGAGTCTTGTATTTTCTTCACTTTGGAGCTTTTATGTAAACCAAGTTGATGGTTTTTAATAAATCAGGTAGGAAACTCAATATCAATTGTAAATTAGGCCAGCAAAAAGTTGATGTGGCGAAATCTTATGCATATTTAGGTTGTGTTCTAACACCATCCGGTTCCTTCTCAGC
>JAOBYH010112212.1:0-18486 GCA_025403525.1 Umimayanthus kanabou
ATCACAATAGCTGCTTCATTACCACGGCAACATAAGCGCTCGGTTTGTTTTGGTCGCTCAGCTGATAACAAGAGCACATTGTCATGTACTGTGTATAGACTCGTGGGTTTCAGATTTTCAACGCCCCGAGGGAATACTGCAACTTAAAGTTTTTCATTCTGTTTACTGATTGTGCTTCCCTGCAGCAAACTAGCTCACTGCCGCTTTTATATTATGAAGTAAATATCTATATTTTATCCTCCTGGCAGTTAGTTTGTACAGCTGTACACCCCGAGTTGAATTTGAAACAAACAAAATACAGCGAATTCTCGGTGAGTTTCGAAATTTTTTAAAAATATCTCATCTTTTGTTTAGTTTTCTAACTTTTGTATGTATGCGAATTCTTGTATTCGCTAATCCTCGTTTCCTAAAATCATTCGAAGTGAAGGGTTTTTTGTTACATCAGGCAGTTTTATATATTCATTGAGGTAGTTTGTGAATCTTTCCAAGCACAACGATATTTTTGTACAAAACTGACCTACGTCATTTCATTTTTTCTTTTCTCAAGCTTTCAAACAGCTGACTCGAGTGTTAGATGATCACGGGGCCCGATAGCAGGTCAAATATCCGCCAACAAACCGGTGCTTTATTCGTTTGCACGTGTTGATCTTTCAACGGCACACTTTGGAGTCATGTTTGCCTTAAGCCTTTATTTGTGTACACGTTGTTGGTCTTTCGCGTTTAGAGCACCTCGCTGAAAACAGTTAAAAGCATATGTTGTGGAAGACAGAGGGAATTAATGCATCATTCCTTGATATAAATCTCTTTGTGTGCCGTAGCTGCGGTTGGGTTGTGGGGTGGCACTACGCCTTATTCAGGTGTTGACTCGAAAACAGGGTCGCGTGTTTCTGGTTAGATTTCTTTACCGCCATCAGTTTGTACCTGCTATTTTAATCAAGTCGACTAACAAGCTATCATTTGCTGGTAGTCAGATGAAAGCATAACCGATTAATAAAGCCATGAAGAAAGCAAGTTCCTTCATTGGTGAATTGGAAACTACAGTTTCCTTCTCTTATTCAGTCGGACACCTGCTAAAGCACTTGAACACAAGAAGAAGGTCTATCTAAAGATTTCCATGACTCTTAGAATTTAGCTAACGACATGCTTTTCCAGCTCTTACATTTGCTTTCCAAATCGTATGAAATTTGACAGTTGAAAACCACTGGAAATCGATGATAAGATCAAACTGGCGAAAAGAAAAGACCATATACCTTTGAGGTGCTCCAGTGTTTGGTATTGTTCCGTACGCGATATTATCTGACAATGAAGAGTGAGTGTGACCAATCAGGCCTCATACAGGTGGCACAAATATTGCCTGATTTTCGGGTTTATGGGACCGAATAATTAAGCAGTTCAATTTGGAGTTAAAGCGGTTTAAAAACCACTCAACTCATGCTATTTCTAACAAAGAACAATCACGATATACCAGATTTTTGAGATTTAAATGTAATTTCGTAGTTCAAGAGAAAATAAGTTCCTTGTCTATTCTACCTTACACTTACTCGGGCGGTTCCAATAAATATACTAACCGTGTATGTAAAACACCTTCGATTTTGTACAAAATCCTCCGCGTGTATTCAAAATATTTTGACAAAAGCGAAGTCTTTTAGTTATGTAATGAACTACTGAATAACGGTTGGTACAACTTCAGTAAAAAGAATGTCAAACATAACTTTAATAAGAAATAGTTACTGAACTTGTATGATTCTGAACTTTGCTCTAACATGCATTTCTACGTTGTTTCATTTCGAATCATTGATAGATCTACCAAATAATATTTTTTTTATATCAGTTGGATGAGTATTGTTGGTAGATCTTTATAACCGATATCATCTTCTGACAAATTCGTTTATATAAATACTGAATTTTGACATAAAATATTTTGAAATATCGTAAAACTATCTGACGTTTATCAAGTTGAGTTTCCAAATTTCTAAAACTATTGACTGAAACTTTTTCAACTATCCAAAGGTTGAGTGAAAGCATGTAAACAAAACAGTTCCCATAATGTCACTAGGGAAATCTGTGTCTTTGAATAGTTGCTTTGTTTTATTCTTTCATCATAAAACTTGCTTTTATTAAAGTGTTCGTTGTTCATGTGTTGGGGAGAGTATTCTATTATTATGAACACATGCTAAATCAAGATGGATTATGAAAGGAGTTGACAAGATAACTAGTAGTTTGAAGCAGTTCAGTGCCGTAATTTAAAATCATCATAACAATAACAGCGGCTGCAAACCAACCAAATTCCATTTCTCGTTCTGAACAAAGTATTTTCAATCGCCAAAAAGAATAACAGCGTGTACAACAGTCCTCACGTTTGTTCAAGTGGCTCATGATGTGTTAAGCTTTTGACAAGTGTTCAACTAAAACGTCTTTGTGAAGTCATAAGATGGCCGCCCATAGCTATTTGTGAACTGCACAACTCAGGCGAATCAAAAACTAAAAACGAGCAGACTTATCTTAAGTATCTCCTGCTTATGAAAATTATTTGCAGCAAATCTGTGTATAGTAATAGCTAGGGCAGTTGTAGTGGTGGCAGTTGTTGTAGTAATAGTAAACAAATGTTGACCTTCACAAACCATAGGCGCTGGAATTTCATTCACAGCTCTGCTTCTTTCACGTGGTCGCTAAGTCATTCCGATGCGAACAATAAACTTGTGCTTGAAAGAGGGAGCCATTTAATCACATGCTTCATTCATAACAAAGAGCGTGCGAAACGTGCAGACACAATCCATTTACCGCCAAAATATAATGAACTGTGTAAGAAGCTGGCGTGTTGAACGGCATGCCACTCGTCCAATGGATAAATGGCCTTTGTTCACCAGTAACCTCATTGATTTGCTTTGTCCAACTGAATTAGCCACGCGAGCAGTTTATACTGCATTGTCTCAAAACTGAATAGATTTAAATTAGGAGCATTCGTGAGTCAAAATGGCATCTTAACATTTGTTAATTCCAACCGATAAACTGTCACATTGCGGTACATACGCCCATGTCCTTATAGTCCTCGTGTTTTCACACTTTCGCATGACCCATCTAGACTTACTACAACTTTCCTAACAAACTGGACCGAATATCTTATGGGCAAGTCCTAACTTGCTCAGAATCACAAAACGGGTGCCAAGTATGATTATCCGATGTATAGTCTCACGGTGCGCACTTAATTATGATAGAGTTGAACTACTCCTTTCATATCTCTCAACAATCACTAGGATTAGCATTTTGCCCCGTCAGCTTTTGCTTAGCGTTCCTAAACTCGAAGTCGCTCTTTTTGGTAGTATTAAAAGTACCAATTGGGTAGATTTTGGTTTGTTAAGATTAAATTTCTTATGCATGAGCGGTTAAGCTAAGTACTGGGTGTGTGACGTGATTTTAGCAGGGTTTTGATAGTGCAAGACTTGCAAGTGTACTCATGCAAAGTGCTGGCTCCACGCTCATTACTTGATAAGAAAGGGAATTCAAACTTTCATTCCGCTGGAACAGACTGTACAAACTCTCTCCTGGCTAATTACTCTGAGAATAAACAGAACATTTTGAAAAGTAGAAACTGAGTGTGCATTATTGACGAATACTGCCCTGCCATTGGACTAAATAAAAATAAGGCGTTGATTCATTAAGCGAAAAGAAAGCGCGAGTGATTAAACAAACTAAACGAGAAGGTGTGCATAAGTTAACAGCACACGTGTGTCTCGCGGGCATTTGACTCTGGTTCAATATCAACACATCCTAGGCCTCTGTTATTGTATTGCTAGACTTTTGACTTTTGTACCCAACACGTTGATTCCAGCTAGAAATTGTAGCGTGGTACTCCATGCCAGACAGTAGGACCTATCACCTATTGAAACTCGTTTCAATATCCTCTATAATGTATTTATAATAATAGATCAGTGGGCGAAAGTGTGTAACTATGCAAAAAGAACTCTATAATTGCACTGCAACATCAACAACACGCCGCACAAACGTTTTATTGCGCAAGTTTTATATGTGGATAAGAATTGACGTTCGATTTCGCAAACTTATTTTCCTTTTGAAAACCATTAGAGAATTTGTTGATACAACAGCCGTTACGCTTGGACTTTTGGACACGCGTCGCGTTTGTTTGTATTTACACACTTGAACTACGTTAGTTTTTCACACGATATAAAAGTGTACTTTACATGTTTCAACGAAAAAAGAAAAACATATTTTTCTCAATAATTATATCGTTAATTGACCTTGACAGACCACTTGCTGTTTCATCACCGAGAGAATTCGATGTTGGAGGCCAGGTTTGATCGTATTCTTTGGGTATTAAACTATTCTCACTGATCGACTCTTTGTTGCTGAACAGGTATTGAGTTCACCACCAGTCGTTTGTCTGGCGCACTAAGAAAGCTTTGTTACGGCTGGTGAACAGACACGCGTCGATTTTTATGAGGGACATTAGTCTGTATTCGGCGTCACTCATGCGGAGTAAATTTTATTCAAAATGTTTTGATCTACAAGAGTATTTGAATCGATTTAAAAGTATTCTTAACAACTTTTTCAGTAGCAATTAAACCTAACTGTGCTTTCCAACCATTCAATACTGTTCAACAAAGAGATCTAAAATAAGTTAGGGTAAATCTTGCAAGTACTCAAAAACCTAACGAGCAACATACAATTAAGACTATTTTGTATGAAACCGACTGCAAGACACTCTAGCGGTATTATGGCGGTTTGTTGTTGTGAAACATTAATTTCACTAATGTAACTTCAAATATAATAACATGGCTTTACGGCTATAGCAATTAGAATACGCTGTAATGACCGAGCGTATGAAAGGTTCTTTGTTGATGGGGCAATGCTCAGTTTGTTATTTTCCGGCTTTTATTGTTTTTGGTGTAAAGCGACGCGCTTGAAATGCATGAGGGGCACTTGAGGAGGTACAATACTTCCAGCTTTTTCCCGTTACTTCAATTTATACAAAACAATAAAACAGCACTTCCTAACGGAAACCAGAGGCAGGCAACTCCTCATATCTGAATTGTTGGCTTTCCATTTACTGTCGGCCTTAATAGTTACCTTGTTTTCCGCACGTAGCTCTCATTGGAATTTATAACGTTGTTAAAAGGTTTCTATCTCCAAGGTTATTTTAACCAGTTCTGGCCACGTACGGGGAAGTTAACATCAACATTAACTGGTGTTTATTTGTGTGTTGAAAATTTAAAAAATCATTTTTGTCCTAAATTTAGTTTGAAATTGGAACAGCTATTGAATCGAATTTTTTTGTGAGGGTTCGGTAAAGCTTGACAAGAAGTTTATTAAATTAATTTTATACTCCTTGAATAATTATGCTTTGAAACCACATCAGTGCAGCAATCAAGAATTTAGCTAAAAAAAATACTAACTTTGCAATTTTATCAGAGCCAGTACTTCAGTAGGAAAGGCAATGTGCGAACAAATTACCAATCATTGACTGTTCGAGCTACTGGCAGGCTGTCCGGCTCCCGAAAGACTCTTCAAAGTGCAACATTTTGGTATAATTCTAAGCGATTGTCAGTTTAGAGGCGTGTGGTAGTCGCGTGCCAGTTGACAGCTCGGTCGATAATTCAAGTCAGAATACATTAGCATTTCATATTTGTTTAGTTTAATCCGCTTCCTAGTTATCTACAAATGCTTCCTCTTAAAACACTGCCGATATCTTTCGTCCCTATCAATTTTCGTTCAACTGTATTTTCTTTTGTTGACATTTGCCTGGCGCCTGACACATCAGAAATATTTTATATAGCACTGAGTATAGTTTCCAAAGAGCGTACTCCCTACTCTAACAGTAAAGTTAAAGTTTCTGAACGAATCTCGAGCTCAGTGTTATTTTTGCTGAGTGTTGCTCGGAGCTCTTGCAAAGCTTACACAACCGTATCTGTCAGCAGAAAAAATTTCTTTGTGTCAGGAATTATTGTTGACATAAGAATGATAAATTTTAAGCCTTTTCCAGTCAAACGAAACAAGTGATAGAGCAATTTATAATACGTAGGGTCTTCTAATTACAGAATTAGTAGTTTACCAGCAAGTAGAAAATACTCTTTTGACGCTGTAACTAGTGGACAAGTTTTCTTTATGACAATCGTTCTTGTGCATTGCCTGATGAAGTTGATTTTCGTTTGTTAAAATGCAAATAGTTGCAGCTGGTTCGCTCTCTTAGTTTTCTGCACTCCTCATTAGAATAACAAAAAGAGTGGTGTCTCTTTATCGTCTCTTAGAGGAGGATATAAATTATAGAATCATGGTGAATTAAATCGCGTTTGTTATTCAGCTATTAAGGTTGTAATATGCTTCTTGAAGTAGACATTTTCGACAAGTTTCCGGTGCAAAATTTCGTAATCTCAAACCTTTTTTATTAATCCTTCGAAACTCTGACAAAACCAGATATTTTCATTTTAGATTGCCTGACAGCAATCATAACAGCAATATCGGGACAAAATTGATTGAACGTGTATAACTGTTTTATTATGGACATTAACAAAATAAATACTTAGTTTATTTCATCCTTGGCTTTTGAAACAAACACAAAATCGATTTATTGCAGACTACAAAATGCGTTGCTTTGTCGAACGTGTTTAAAAGACTTTCCTGTTTTGAATTTAGATAATTCTAATCACTTCCACAGATTCGCTTACATCATGTTTGCTCCAACATCATGGGATGATACGCCATTTGGTTGACATATTTTGTGAAGCTCTTAAGTTACCACAACTGCAAAAAGCCAAGTTTATCTGAATCGTGTATTTATACTCGCAGACTTTACTTTCGAGCCGTTTTCAGTACAACTTAAGTTGTTTTATTATATATTTTGCACTTCGCTTTCTTGAAGTAGTATATGTTTACTGATCATTTGAATTCTTCTAGAAAACGTGAAGGGACTCCTACCTTATTTTATTGCGGCGATTAGAAAATTTTTTGAATTAGTTTACTATGTTTTGTTGTTGTATTTTTATCAATGAGCGCCCGATTTTCGCAACGTTCCCGTTTCTTGGCGCAAAAAACGCTTATACACAAAAATTAAAATTTTAAAAAGGAACTTGACAAAGGCATTTATTCTTATTTCATTTCATTATCTATTTTGTTTTTAGAACATTCTTGAACACTGACCAGTATTCTAATAACATTTCTTTTCAAACGAACGATCATGGCATGCAAATTCCAGAATTTTTTGTACAATATGTTTGCGCAGTCCCGACGATCAGACTGGCCACAACTACTGATTGCCACAAAGGCGGTCTTGGAGAATGTAAGTTTTGGCATAATTTGGCTATGTGTCGCCAGTATGCCTGTGTCAGGCCATTATTTTTGAAAAAAGCCCCGTGAGAGAGTGCTGTGGAACTCGCAGATGATTCTATACATATGCAAATGCTAAGAAAATATCTGGAGAAATGTACAATAAATTCTGTAATTAGTTTTTCGTAAAATTATATTCATGTATTCCAAATTGCACCTGCCAAACATTCTTGTTTTTAATTATCTTCGAAAAGACATCTAGCAAGCCCAAAATATTTAATTATTTATCTAGCAAATTTCAATCGCTCTAGTTTGTGTGATGCTCATTTCGAGCGTTTGGCATTTCGTTGCACTGAAGAAACGGAACTTCACGTTTATTTGGAGGGGAAACCGAATATTTAGTGTCGTTTATTTTATATCTGTTGTGTTTTAAATCTCCTCTCTTCCTGGCATTCTATTCTTATTTAAAAACCCTTTTCCAGAATTCTGAGAGTTTCCTCACTGTGCATCGTTTAGAGTCTACTTGTCGAATTTCATTAGATAGGGGCTTTTGTGACACCCTTGTTACCAACGATACGACTGTGATTTGAGCGCAATTTCTTTCATAAGCTGTTCATATTGAAGATTTGTTTTAAACGAACTTCTTTCAAACCCTTTTTGAATCCCTAGCAACCTCTGCAGTGCTTTTAAAATTGAGATAATCTTTAGAAAAATCCGCCTGTATGCTAATACGAGTAATTACTGCATCTGAGAGCACTCCAGTGCGAAATTTAGATGTTTACTTTAGTTAAATGGAAAAGCGAGAAAATTCAATGTGACACTTCGCGGATGTACAAGGATATCCGAAAAATGACTCCAATCAGATTTGGTTCAAGCGTTCTGACATTTTGAATTGTCGATTTTGACGATAACATTCGTGCTGCTAAATTTGTGAAATTCTTTGTCAGGAACTTTTTGTCTGAAGAGAGAGTTGAGATACAAGGGAGATAGGTCACAATAGAAAATTAGAATCAAGAGAAACAACACAGCTGCCCCACTTTTGTTCGCTTTGCGAATCGTATTGCAAAGTATCAACAGTGTTTTAGGCAAAAACATTTATCTTGATGAAACTTACATTAGATATATTGTTGTTTTCAGTTTTGTGGTTTAAAATGCTTAAGACCAAATACGTTTTAGAGACAGTGGAAAACGTTCTTTCTTACTTGATTTGTTTTTCAAATACATCCATTGCATAGTAATGTAATTTGGCAATTTACTTTTCTTTGAGTTTATATTCCCTTATTTTCTTTTTGATTTTAAGTAAGCAAACACGTTCAGTGCAGAACCTTTTCAGATCAGATTGGAACAAGCGTTTTAAGCTTGCTTGCTTTTGCTGATAATATTGAGCAGCAAAGATATATAATCTCTCTTTGAGATCAAGTTTTTAAAAACATCTGCCTCGAAGCTGATGCATTTTTGTCGAATGCAAAAACACGTATTTAGCGAATTTATAAGATACTTTGTGGGTAATTGTCGTGAAAATGGCTTTCTTTAAACAAAATATTCCCGGTAAATTCGTTTTGTACTTTTCTAAACTTAATGAAAATCTGCCTTTCAGATTTTGTTCTGTAAGTTCCGGCATTCAAAAGTTTTTCATGAACAAATACAGAAGCGAAATTCTCAATTGGAATATAACAAAATATAAATCCTGTTCAGGCATGAACTATTATGAAGGAACCAATAAAAATCTTCCTGACAAATGACCATTGACCAATCGCTTAAGCAGGTTCGTGGACAGCTGTCAATCAAGGCCACGTGTTAAAAATTACTTCGTAATTAGACACTTCGTCCCGTTTCAGCCGGAACCTGTGTATACGCACAAATACTTCGATTTGCATAAAACATTTCTCGTTCCAATGTTTTGGATGGTATTGTAAACGTAATGAATGCACAGAAGAGCTCTTCGTTTAATATTAGGAGATTTAATCTAGATTTCGCGCTGGCTTTTGCAGGAGATGCCTGTTAGTTTGCGCGACGTTAACTGACTGCGTGAAAAAAAACCACACCTTCATTTTAAATGAAATGTTAATACGGTTGAACACCCGCCGTAGAGACAATGGAAAACACGTGTGATGTGAAACAACAAAAAAACAGCTTTAACAAAGGTAGGACGTATGGCGTGTGACATATCAATGAGCCTTCCACAAACCCCTTAACAACCCCCGTACGGTCTGGCAGCTGCTGGTCCGACACAATTAAAACACTCGCGTTTCTGAGCTCAAGGACATTTCAACGCTGCAACGGATCGCGAGAGCATCTCGGAGATCTGAAATCCCAAGTTCCCAGAAATCATTCAAGTCAATAATTTGTCGAAAATCAGACCTTGACATTGACGGCAAACCACAAACCGATATAACGGTTTTGCAGCTAACATTAGTGGAATAGTGTGATTATACCTGTGAGCGGTCAAATCGAGCCTAAACATTATTTCACTCAAGCACTGGTACTGACTCTGGTGGAACACAAAAAACGCGATCATGCCCAAAGCTTTCCTAGTCAAGAAGAAAAACCGGGTGCCGCGGTCACCAGGAATAGAAAAAAATCGCTACTCGGATGAAGAATTTTGTTCAAGTCCTGAGCCGTCAGAAGATCGTTGCATCAGTTTGTTTTCATCGTCATCTCCAGTCACAAACATTATTCATTCGTCCCGAGCGGACGATAAATCCTCAATGCTTACTTCATTAAGTTCGCACATGACCACTCCACTAGTATCTCCTGTTAATCTGAGCGCTTTCAAGCCTTTCAAGACCGAGAAAGAAAAAGAAAATTCTCCCGCCAAGAGATTTAAACCGAACCCGCCACAACACGACAGCAAGGAAAAAGGCAAGAGCATCGATATTGGAAACGAATCTGCAGTCGTTAGCCTCACAGCGGAGAAAAGAGACGACCACGGCAAAACTGCAGTTCTGGAGCATAAAGAATTCGCCGCATTTAGCGAAAAATTCGAGTTTCCCAAGCCCAAAGGGCCACTACCACAAACTCAGTACAACTGCCAACTCTGCAAAGAGATTTACCATGATCCGTTTTCACTGGCGCAGCACAGGTGTAGCGGAATCCAACACACGGAGTACCGTTGCCCCGAATGCGACAAGGTCTTTAGCTGCCCCGCAAATCTCGCTTCTCACAGGAGATGGCATCGGCCGCGATCACCACAAGAGCCCAAAAAACCCATTCCAGCTCCGCAAACCAAGATCGAAAAAGTTGCACCTCACGATCCCGAACAACTGCATGTTTTCAAGAGCGAATCCCCAGACCCGGAGCACGAGGATCGCTGCTCCAGCCCCATTTCGAACAGCCAGGGACAGTTTGTTTGCGACGTCTGCAATAAAACTTTCAGAAGGAAAGCGTATTTGCGAAAACATATGAACAACCATACAGACGATCGCCCATATCCCTGCCAGTATTGTGGAAAAGTGTTCCGAAGTCTGACAAACCGCGCTAAACATGTTCTTAATCATGCGGTAGGACCGAAAACATTCACATGTAGCGTGTGTGGAAATGGGTTTGCTAACAAAGGGAGTCTTGATCGCCATTCTCGAATCCATACAGGTGAAATATACTCGTGTAAACATTGCTCCAGTACGTTCTATAGTTCTCCCGGACTTACACGCCACATAAACAAATGTCACCCGCCCGAAAATCGCCAGGTTATCGTTTTGCAGGTCCCAGTCAGACAAGGCTAGGGCAGCTGAGTTCAGAACACTAACCAAAGTTTAGTTTAAACCGCAATGTGGTCTAATAACTTTGCATGGAAGTTGTAAAATAGTATTATATTTACAAACCAAAACAATAAGCATAAGAATAGAAATCGTATATTTGTTCGAAAATATTGTACAAATTTTTAGAATCGACATGTATCAGATAGAAATTCTTTAATTTGGTGTACATATGTCACAGGTTTTAGTTTTCGCCATAAATAGTGTAAATTTGTATAAATTTTGTTGTTTAATTTATAGGGTTGTTTTGTAGTCTGTGGCAGAATGTTGCTAGTGTCAGTGGAGAGAGTGACAATATTATGGTATTAAGATTTGGTTCAATTTTAGCGGATACTTTGGTGAAAATATTCTATTCAATAAAAGGGAAAGAGAATATTTAGTGTCTCATTGTTGCTCATTTGAAGGTTTGAAAAGCAGTTTTACACAAGTTCAGTCCACGAAAATTTCCTCTAAATACACCCGCTATTTTGAAAGATAACGAGTGACAAAAAACCATCGTTTTCTTTCACAGGTCTTTATTGAAGACAAGATAAAATCAGTGAATGGAACACTAATGCAATAACAACTTGAGACCAAAGGAACGAATGCTACTTTTTGAGGGAGAAGAGCCGTGACTCGAAGATCTCTTCCTTGGAAACCAGCGCGCCCAAATATCACCGAATGAGATGAGCGGCACTTTATCTGCGAAGAAATCTCTAATATTAATAAGTTTATTCACGCGTTGCTGGAAATTCCCCTAGTCTCTATGCATGGAATAATTTTACCTACATTTATCTATGTTTTCTTCAGCCCAAAGGCTTGAATTTCAAGACTATTAAATTAATATCTTCAGACATACAAAATGTTGTTTTCTCGTTTGAAAGCTCTCGCTTTGTTTTGCGAAAACTTCGTTCGGAACTTTGTTTGATTAAAACGCGGAAAACTAAACTCTTTGTTCATTCTCTACTTTCTGTATTATTCAATGCGCCTTTTGAAGCTACGGCAACTGCAAGCTAACAAGATGGAATGTTGCCACATAGAAATTTCCATATGAATTTAGCTTTTAAAAGAAAACATCAAAAATGCATGTCGTTAGAGAATTCATGAATTTGGAAAGTCTATTTGTGCGTCCATGCAGCTTGTTTGAATAGAAGCGTTTTTAAAATTACGCTGCGGGAGAATTCGGCAGATCAGATCAAAACAGCCATTGAATGTTAGGATACTTATTCGCTTTCGTTCTATCGGTATTCTGCGTTAAGCCAAACTTAGGAAGTTCGTGTTTGTGTCAGTACTTTTGCAAGGTCTTTATTCTAAAAGGTATGACTGATTGGTGAACCATATTTCTATTGCTATTGATTAAAACGTGTAGGTCGCACCAGCGCTGTTGAATGCTCGCGGTGCCATTTTTTTCCGGTGTGAAGACATTACAGATTCAGAACTTCTTTTTCTTTCTCAAAATATTAATCGGCGAAAGAAAACTTTCCAGAAAACTACCGTTCTGCCCAAGCCCTGATGTTGAGAGATCAAAGAACTGCCCTCTTTCAATTTTGTGTTTTTGTTTTAAAATTCCATCGTATATCAATCGACGGCATTAGATTTTATTCCTTTATCAATCGCTGGCTCGTAGTTGAGCGTTACCAGTGGCCAAATATTAGTGGAAATATAATATTAATAAGAACACAAGCAATTTTGAAGCGACGCGAACTTGTTTGCTGTGCGCTTTTCGTGAATTTTTCACTACCTGTTCTTTGTTTGTGTTTCGCCTATTCTCGATTCCGATATATGAAACACTTCGCAATTGGCCTCTCGGCAATCTCATTTCTTTAGTTTGTAAGAAGTTTTAATGCACCTTTTCTCTCCTTTAGTTTGGTTGATCTTGCACACAATAATAAGTTTGAAAATACGGTAAAATTATATAATATAACCACGACTTTGTTCAAATACCCACGGCTAAATGAGCTGGGCAAACTAAGAAATTTTATATATTCAAACGATCAAGAGTGCTGTCATGCCGAGATGTTGTTAAAGCTGTCTAGGAAAGCTTTCAGTTTTCATTTTCTTACTCCTATTTACTTTTAATCAAACTTGAAGCTTTCTAAGGTTATTGGCGTGTTTCATAGCAAACATACATAGTTGAAATAAGGATCGAAAAGCAAGCTTGCTGTTTGATGTAATTTAGCCATCTTTCACAGCATGATCTAAAATTGAACCATATGTAAATTTCGCAACCTGCCTTTTGCCGTAATGATTCTCCGAATAGGGTTTGCTTTTTTACTGCCCAATTTATCTCAATTTTGACTCAGCATCGATTTTGTTCTTTTCTATTCAAAAGCTTAAATCCTCTTTCGATATCAAGTTTCCGTGAAAAAGCGAAATTTTCCACCATATGCTTACACATTGAATTTTTGGGTTGTCTTCTGACGTCACAGCAAGCTTTTAATAATGGCAAGTCGAAAGAATACAACCTATGGAAAGATGCTGTATAGATTAGTTCAAGTATTCACTTGGTTTGAGGAAATCCCCAATTTCTTTGCATTTCTATGAATGGTCGTGTTGTGTTTTTACGCTGATTCAAGTTCCATTATGTCAAATCAGCTGGGATTCTTTCATAATAGAGGCATTTAACTAACAGAAAAAGGCTTTTCGTAAAGCATTCACTGAACTGAATATATTCACACACGCATTCAAATCAAGACAACGGAGTTCGACAAAGTAAATTTCCAGTGTAGAAATACTAATCGTAGGAAATGAATATTCTGGATTAAAATTTTATGTCTCAAAAGTCAAGCAACGCGAAGTTTAACGGCCAGAATCATTCCGTGTTCATTACTGCCAATTCTATGGCTCGGCGACGTGAGAGTTTTGCCAGTGTTGTTTCAGCTGGCGAGATTACAATCAGCTTTCTAAGAATTAATCGTGAATAGAGCACAAAAATTCTAATAAACAACCATGGCTATGAATAGGAAGAAAGATTTAAACGCTGAATGGAGGAACTCGTTGCGGAGATATTTTACAACCTTCTGTGGTGGTATTTTTGTTTGCCCGCATGTCAAGAAGCCCGAGAACACATTTTTTGATTTAAGAAAGGAGAAATAAAAACAGAGCAAAGATCACGGAGTGGTCTTTTGTTATAAATTGTTTTAGCGAGGACAATAAGCTGTTACCAGGCCTCTTTAATTTCTGCTCTAAACAATTGAAAGAGGATCTCCTGGGGAACGAAAGATGAACGTTGTGTTTTTTTTATGGACCACAACTAACTCTAAAGCTAATTTTACTGTCAAGCGGCGCAAAGCCTTTCTGAATTTGTACACCAATATCTGAAAGTGCCGTTTATTTAGATTTTAGGATTCCATTTGCTCTCTACTAAATACCGCGGCGCTTGAGAAAACAAGCACTACCCCGAGTTTGATATTTCATATCACAATTCTTTCCTCAATCATTGGTTGCTAAGAAACCTCTGATCTTTGTTCTCTTAACATGCGGTAAAATATCACAGACTTTATTATCTTGGTAAAAAAGCAAATTGTTCTCCTTTCGATACAAAATGGAAGTCGATCTCAAACCAAGCGATATTTGTGAAAGTGTGTTGTGCTAACTACAGATTGCTTAGGGTTACCGCATGCTAGGCCAAATTAATTTTACCTTTAAGGCGGAGTTTCTTAGAATAATCGCAATATTGAAGAATATATTTCCTGAACATTTCAAAAGCAGGAAGTAAATATTTGAGACTTAAGATAAGAGGCAATCTATCGAACCTCGGATTGAGTTTCAGGCGAAATTAGAGAGTGCTGAATTTATTAGCGTCAAAAAAACGCGAGCAGCAATATGGCGAGTTCTTCACTCAACTGAGATTAAGTCTCTTCTGCTTATTTTCCAGATTCAGTATAAATTATCTGACATGTGCTTTAAGTATTGTTCTTGGACTAAGATTCTTAGTAATGAGGTTTGATTACTAAGATACTTCTTGACAACGTTGAGAAAGTGCAAAACTTTGAAAAGAGATAGTCAATTTGCAAGTGCCAACTCGCTTCCAAATCACTTCCAGTCATTTGACTGTTAATTTCCGTGCCGTCTGTCAAAAAACATTACTCTTCACTTTCAATTTCAAGTACTGAAATATGTCTTGTTTTGAGAAAGTGTTACGTTTCTTTGCATTTTTGGTTTATATTCCTCCAGCCAGGCCATAAAGACTTCTAACAGAATTGAGGATAACCTAAACACGTGACGTTGAATAACAACAGCAGAGAGATAATCAAAATAAGTTGTTTTTAACACTTTAGGTTGTACCCGCTGTGTTTCAACTAATCGCAATGTGTATTGAACATTCGTGGCTATACTTTTAATCCTGAAAGCCTAGCCATTATTTCTAAAATTAGCCTAATGACTTGGCTTAAAAAGCCAAACGGATTTCGCGTTGTGACTAAAATGAAGATGCTATCAGGACTCATATATTGTGAATGTTTTACGGCAATATTTTCACTTTAGAGAACTGTAATTACCAATTAAACTGCGTGAAACACTCTCTAAGTTTAATAAAAATGTCTTTTCTATTGCAAAAGAGGTGATTTTAAGTTTATCAAAAAAAAAGCCAAATAAGATTTTGTTTTGTCATATCCAATTTGAGTTTTGTTTTCTCTCATTGAATATGGTGAGCGAGTTTGGCGTTTCTTTCACTAATTTGATCTTTTGAGAAAATTATTGTATTTTCACTGTGGCGTCTTTATATCTGCCACCTTTGGCGCTGCGCTAAAGTGCAGTACTACTTTGATGAAAAATGACCAAAATTCTGACAGAAAATGACTTATTTGCACAATAAACTACACTAAAAACGCTGTTAACTCAACCTAATGCAGCTATTTGTTAGATTACGTGGCTTTGAGCCATATCAACGACCATTAATAGCATAGTAGTCGCCTCTGAAAAATGTTTATAGAAAATCGGAACAGGTGAAAATTGCGGAAATATTTCCCATGAATAAGCAGCAGCGAACCAATATCCCAACAATTTATTATTATGCATGCATGTGGCCGCGAGTCTAAATTAAAATAATAACACCTCTTTCTAAAAGCCGGGAAACTAGTAATTACATTACGAAAACTTTTAATAGGAAGAAGCCAGGGAATGTTTATGGGACTATTACTAGCGTTTTTTGTTACTCTCTCATTTAGCATCGATTTTTCCCAGATGTTTACTATTTAGTTCTCATGATCTCCCGCCGTAAGCACTAAGCAGACATAACACAGTTTTATGAATTTCATCTCGTAACAGCCTTCGTAATTTTTAATTCTTCAAACTATTAAAGTTGGTCTTGGATTCCATTCTTGGCCCGCTTTTTAGCACTATGCTTGACGTAGTCTATTTTTGTGTAAAACTTTTTTAAAAATTCAAATATTCATATACATACACAGAAAGTATTCAGATCACAATCTGAATTGTATGCGTTTTCTGCCACTGTTTTATTTTGTAAAGCAAATAGAAGAGCAGTCGAGGTTTGATCGCATTTCAGGCGAAAATGTCCAATTCTGAAATCCGAAACGCTTTCTTTTCGCATTCACCTGCGTCATAGATTTCAGCATCTATTGGCATAAGGACAGATGAGCAAAGACTGAGAACTATTCCTTTCACATTCATCCAATAGTATTTATAAATCGGAACCTTGACTTCACTTTTATCTAGACCAATATCGGCCCAAATCTTTCTGTTTGCCTTCCATTAAGAATACTCCGATAGCGTTGTTTTGCAAATATTCTGCGAACCTGTAAAGGGAAGAATGACAGATCTTGTCACTGTGTTTGCTACCAAAGTCATTAAATCTACCAAACAAGTTTTGTTCATCCTTACAGAATTCATTAGATCATTCGGCCGTTAAGTTCAACAAACTGATTAATAGAATATTTAAATGCGCTTAGCACGAACACTACAATCGATTGGGGGCAATTTTGGAGCCAAAAAATCGGGTCATGTCTGGAAAATTCTTCAATTATGTTATCAATAACTTTAATAAAACCCGTTTCTGTATGTACACAAACCAATAAAGAGGGAAGATTAGATTCCAAAGTTTGGTGCCTTCCGGTGCTTTTGCACTATTTCCCACTATCATGCCAGCATCCGATGGCGCCATTTGTTGAAATTTCCCGCCATTCAAAAGCGAGCCGGCGCTCATTTCCCGCCATTAACATGACGGCCTATCGCTTATATCACAACCAGCTTTGTTTTGTGACGCCGAGCGAAGTGTTATTTTATCGATAATGGAAAAAATTAATCTGTTTAAAAACTCTTTCAAAATTTTATCAGCGTTTCAATTCCAACAACTATGAAAATATCGTCTTCAATTTTACTTTGTTCGATAAATTTGTGCTCCAAAACTGCCCCCCGGGATATCGGTCCGGTATCTGAAAGCGCGGATGACTTATTGCTTCATGCCATTAAGAATTTCCCCTGAGTCATTAGAATTGAAATTAAAAACTGAACATTCTTGCACGTTTTGTTTGAAACGACTCTCGAAGTAATCAGTAATGAAATCGCGACGAGCCAATCAAATGTTAGTACTTTCACTAACTTGTCAGTGTTTGATATTCATTGCAATATATCGAACAGGAAGCGAAAATTATGCGGAACCGCAAACTCGTGCAATAATTTAATTTCATCATTTTTCTCAGCTGGAAAGAAATGAAAAATATAGGCCTAAAGGTATTCTTTTCCAAGCTTTCAAGAGAGGTGAGAGCTATTTGCTTTTCTCATATCCTTACCCTAAATAGTTTTGTGCAGCAAATGTTAGTTATAGGCAATTTCAGTTTCGTCGATTTCACCTTAATTTAATAGTATTTGACGAGGGAACAATGTCGACTAAAAGCAAGAGGAAAACTGTATCATTAAAAAAATCTATCGCAACTAATATATGTACAAAAATTCTAAGTGAGCATCATTCATAGATGAACGTGTCTTGGGTAACTGTTTCTAAATATACCAAAGAGCATGTGACAACATATTTACGATAAGTTCTTTACCTTAATACTGAAAATAGAAAGACGGTATCTCGGCCAAATCAGAGCCTAAGCTCGCCTAACTGTATAGTATATCACCAAAGTTAGAACTGACTATGTAAGATCGTCAAACTGGTACGTTGCAACTGACAACGTTTGTTTTCCAAGGGAAATTAATTTGACAGTGCTTCAACCCCAGGCAGTAGTATTTCTGGTAGCACGTACAAAGTGAATAATCACGAAAGCAGATGCGTTGTGGCAATATTCAGTTTTTTGCAGAAGCTTGTTTGTGAGTCCCCTGCATACCTTGCCATTGCTCTGTCGATGCCATATCACTGACAAACCGTAGAATGTTGTGCGCATGCGCAATTAGGTTATGGCGCTAAAACATTTTTGGTACCTTTCAAAACTCGATACTAGCCTCCTCCGCAGGCAACTCTAAGCAGTAATTCTATCCGGAAATTGGGGTGGGCATGCTGAGTGATGGTAAA